>RXPK01000960.1:0-92446 GCA_004143645.1 Protaetia brevitarsis | reverse complement strand
TGTAATTTTGTTAATTATTTGCTTAAGGAAATTCTCATTTAATACACATATATCTACATATACAGGGTTTTCCTCGGAATTGACTAGTGGTTAGAAGTTTTCCAGCTTAACGAAACTCTTTAAAAAAAAAGCTTTAAAAATTTGGAGTTTGCAATAATTTGATAGCTACTTACTTTTTTCTAAAATATTTTCGAGTTATTCTCACTTTCACTCAACCAGAAGTCGGCATGAACTTTGTTATTTTAAATAGAACGCGCTATATATTATTCCATTTGCGAATTCAGCATAAAGTTCTATTTCGATTAGAACTAGGGTTTCCTATACCCCTCCTCAAGTGTTTCTAGGATATTATGATTTTTGTGAAAATTTTGACACTTTCTTCTGCTTAATTGATTAATCTTCACTTGCTGTAAGTGGTAGAGGCCTACCATTCTAAAACTACCAAATACTAACACTGTTTTACCACTATGTAGAAAAAGTTTCCGTAGTAGCATACAGGGTGACTAAAAATTAATGACATATCAAAAGATTTTGAAAGCTGCAAAACTCAATTTTCGGGATTCCTCCACTGTAATGAAACATTTTCCTCTTCGCATCTAATATACTATAAAGTGTCTTATAGAAGTGTGATTAAATACCTGATTTATGATCAAATGTACCTTGTTCCCATTTGTTGGTTGAATTAAATAAATCGATATAGACGAAAACGCTTTTTGTATGTTTTTCTTAAACATTTAAGTAAAAAAAGTGTTTTTAAAGAAATCTACAAAGGTTTATATAACTGAACATTTAATTTTTAAATGGCGGGTTACCATTGTTTAAACACTCTAATTTTGACAATTGTTATACGGATTCCGATTGCAGCGCTATCTACTATATTTTTAACGTGAATGGACTGTAGTTACTGTTTCTTTCATGTCAATGTTTAGAAAGTTTCATTAGAATTTCCGAAAATAGCTCTCATTGTATTTGAGAATTCTATGGACAGACAAAGATGTCTTCAAGGTGCTGAAATCTTCAAAAGTAACAGATACTGATCTACGGGGATGTGTTTCGAAATGCCCTAAAAAATTAATTTCATGTTCATCACTCTCGTAGACAAGTTATTCAACTTATTGTTTTTCTTTAAATGGGCAGGTGTAATCCGAAGAAGGTAACTTGGCCAGAAAGACTGTGTCTTGTGCCCCCATGTCAATTTTAGCCCTCTCAGTCAAGTTGCACACTATCAAAAAAGTTCGCAATCTGACTGAGAATTAACTTACCAACCGGGTTCGCCTAACCGATCGACCTCAAAGTGCGACTGCCTCTCCTCGTCCACTGTCGGACAGTTGACAAGAAAGTGAGCAGGAGTTTCCTCCGCATTCCTACACTTTTTGCGCAGGGGAGACTTACTAGCCCCATGCGAGGCATGTGTTTATTTAGTACGTAGTGCCCAGTTAAGATTCCTGTGAGTAATCTCAATCTGCCCCTGCTCTTAAAGACTGCCTTACGGAGTCTTTCCTCATTCGGATGAAGCCCTAGAGATTTACAATGTTTTGCGGCGGCGAGTCCATTCCAAAAGGAACAGTGCCTAGCAGCAAGTTGAGATCTGACAAACGTTTTAATGGTACCATATGAGCTACCACGCGTCGGTTCTGGATCTAAGAACGGCAGCTCGCTGGCGCCCCTTGCTAACGTGTCAGCTATTTCATAGCATCTGATCCAAAGTGGTCTAGCACCCACTTCAATGTAACATTTAGATATTCCGCCAGCTTCCTGTGGCACCCTAATACCACTTCAGAGTCAAATCTGGCAGCCCGCAAAGCTTTGAGGGCAGTCTGACTATCGAAGATGATTTCTACCTTTCCATCTTTGCGCAGACAGTTGGAGATGCCCTCAGCACAAGTCTGTATGGCAATAATTTCAACCTGGGAAATAGTGTGGGAGGCCCCTAGGCTAAAAGCTTCGCCGTCCCGCTCTCCGTCTCTCCAGATTCCAACGCCCGAGCCATTACGCGTTTTCGAGGTATCGACATATTAGTGGGATAGACCTCGTTTTGGTCTCCAGTTTCCCTGCTCTCCAGCATCTACGCTGTATCCTCCAGAGAAGCTGAAAACGGGCGACAACTTATCCGTCTTATGGACAGTGGTTCTGTTTGTTCGATGTAGTTGAAGATGCGGTGTAAGATCCGACTTTGCTGCAGAACCCCTTGCATTCACAACTTTTTGCTCTGCAAGCCCCTAGGGTTGCTTCCGACTACAGCACCAACTGCAGCGGTGGAAGCCCAAAAATGGTCTCCGTAGCAACCGTCAGCGTCGAGGACATGGTTCCCGTGATGCCCAAACTGGCAATTCTTTGGACTATACTAAGCGCACTTATAGCATAGCCTAGATTTGCTTTATGCCACCAGACTAACGAGGCGTAAGTTATGGAGGGTACTATAACTTTCGTATACAGCCAGTGCACCATTGCAGGCTTTAACTTCCACGTTTTACCGAACATACCTCTACAGCCCAAAAAGTTCCTTATGGCTTTGTTCGTCACATGTTCTGGATGTGATTTTTACAGCAGTTTGCCATCCAAGACAACACCCAGGTATTTAGCCTCGGTTGATACGAGTATTTTAGAGCCGAATATAGTGAGACACTGGAGTTTGAGGAGCTTCCTGCTCCATGTGAACGGAACTATATTCGTTTTGCTAGAGTTGACATTAAGACCTTGTCTTATACACCATCTTTTTATGAGCCTGAGCGCGAACTGCACTCTTTCGGATACCACGCTCTTAAATTCCCCCCAGACAAGATTGATGATGTCATTTGCATAACCCTGCAGGTGAGAGCCCGCTCCCCCCGAAGTTCAAAAGGCAGGCCGCCCACCCGTACCTATTGTTACAAAAAGTGATCAATTTTTTTTTAATCTATAGACGGCAAGTGGGGAAATACTTTCACTGAATTCTCGATAACCTCTTCCTGGAATTCTTTGACATTTACCACGAATATAGAATAAATTCAAGATATACAGTTCGAAATAAACTCCTAGACTATTTTCCATTATTTGGTTTAAAAGTTATCTCGTTACTTTTATCAAGATTAACATTCAGAAAGCAATGATTATTACAATAATATTTACTGAAAATAATAATTTATCGTAATGTCAAAGTCATAGCCTACCAGATAAAAATAGTAATTTTAAAGCTAGTAATTTAAATGGAAACTATTGGAAATGGGGAGGGGAATATTTCAGTAAAACAATGTAAAAATGTACAGGCTGTACTATTTGAAAAACAAATGAGTTGCAGCTTTATAATTTTTCGAAACGTCATTAATTTTTAGACAGCCTGTATGATACAACGGGAACTTACTATATTTTGGTGAAACAATATTGTAGTACTTGGTAATTTTAAAATGAATCTCTGGCACTTAAAGCAAGTGAAAATTAATCAATTACGTGCAACCACTTAATGTTAAATTTGCAAAAAAAGTATAATAATATAGAGAGTGTTCCATTTAAAGTAACAAAGTTCAGGGCGACTTTCGATAAACTGGAAATGCAAGAAACTTGAAGATAACTAAAAAGAAGGGCCCATCAAAACTATCACAATCCCCAAGTTTTAAAAATTGACAGTTTTTATTATTAAAAACGTCTGAAAACTTCCAACTAGCCAATTTTGTGAAAAACCTTGTATATGTAGGTATGTAATAACTGACTTACACATGCATGGATTATATCAGTGTACAAATAAAAAAACATTACTGTACTGGTCGAATAGTATATATGTTGGTATTAAGTATCGTATTTTACGAGTTTGTTATGAGCTTTAATCCATTTCGTTTAATTCAACAATTATGAAATTTATAGCTCAGTTTACGTAGATAGCATTTTGTAATATCTCGCGGAACGAATTCCTATACATACTGTTTAATACTGTTATTAAGCGTTACGCGTAATTTATATGTTTTATTGTGATATGTTTCATGTGTATATTATATAGTCATATAGTCCATGTTGTATAAAACTGTTTTCAGAGATGGGAGTGAAGTTGGTGAAGTCAAACTTCCTCAACTCTGATTTAATTGATTTTCATTTGGCTATCTCATTTTAAATGTTTTAATGCATACTTTTGGAAGTACGAATTTAATAAGAGCAAAAGAAGCAAAATGTTACAACCTGGAAGGAAAAGCTTGTCGAGATCCTTTCGATCCTATTTTTCAATATTTAATTTAATACTTTTTTTTGTTTTACTTTAAGGCATATTAACGCCATAGTCAGTTCTTTAGAAATTCTTCCTAATTCGTTAATTTCTTCCAACTTCTATTCAATGTAAGACCATTGGGCGTTATTTTTTTTATAAATTGTGGAAAAAATGATCCAACAATAAGTTTTCGAGAAATGTTTTAAAAACCTAACTTTTCAAGGATAGCGACAATCTAAAAAATTCATTCACTATAGTTTTTAGAAATATTAATCATTTAGTTGCATTATATACTTTTTACTTTTTAGCATCTTTTAAGTTATATTTTTCTTTGCTTTAAGAATAACATCCCTACCAAATTAAAAAAAAAAATTTAAGATCTTGAAAGTGAAGAAAATGACTCCTTCACGTTGTTTAACAAGTTTCATAAAATATGTTTAGAACATTTTTAGTCCCCCAAATTAGATGGAACTAATGTGATTCAATCCGTAAAAGTTTATAATATTTTTGTTTAACGGCTTTGATAATATGATAAAATGTACAAATACAATAATTAAGCTTTATTTTAACTTCTCATTCTTTTTAGAGTTTTAAAGTAGTACATAGAGAATTATAGTTATTAGAAAAACGCATTTATTGACAATACTGTGAAATCTAATTGACATGTTAATGAAAAAAATAAAAGTTATATTCCTCATGACTACGCAACAAACAAACAATTGGTTAATTCCCAAGCCATGTATTCGGAAGATGGGTTAGATTTGATTTGTAGTTCAGTAATTATTATTCAACTTTTGAAGTTTCTGAGTTGTGGATCATTTGCATAAAATCTGATAATAAACGAACCATCTCAGAGTTGCATTTATTTTTAATAATATAGGCGATCGTATCATATACCTACATTCGTATTTTTCATTTACCTGATGATTTCAAAGACATTGTAAAAAACAGGTTGAAATACTTTACCAGGGGCGGCTCCTCTTAAAGATCCACGGGGTCATGGTCCCATCATTGCAAATCACAAATTAATCATTAAAAAGCTTTATTTTCCGGAAAAATACCTATAAATACACGTGCACACGTGCACACACACAGTACACGCAAAAATTACAACGTACAGCCGTACCTTGGCCCCCTGCTGGTTTTAATAAATTATGAAAATAAAATAACAAATATAATAAGAAAGTTATTTCTAAAAAAATGCTTGATAATAGTGTTTTAAGTAAAAAAAAACAAGCTATTTGCTTAGATAAACAAAGAAAATAAAAATTCTGTTACTCATTTTTGTACGAAATGTATCCACTTATGTTTAGAATATCCTTTATATTTTACTCGACGATTTTTGCTTAAACAACTCATGTGCTCTGTATTTTCTCATGTTTTCATCGGTATAAAATCACAAAAACACCTGAATAGTTCTGCGTTAGTTAGGTGGGAGAATGTAAACAAGTGGCCCATATATGTGCAGTTTAAAGACTAAACATATGCAATTTCGATGGAAATACGTTAGTATTTATATTTGGGTAGATAAGTATTCCTGATAAGACTTAAGGTATTTTTCATTTTAAAATTGCTTCTAAATTTGTCTACAATTTTTTTTGTGTCGGTATTACTTAAGTTATCAATAAACGAGGTAATAAGTTACCGCAAGCCGAGCTAAACTGATTCAAAGCAGGGACAGGGGCAGTTGGCCCCGCCACTTAATATTGCTGCGAGCCGCCACCGACTTTTAAAAACGTCTTTTCATTAGCTCGCCTTTCTTAGTTGGTTACTTGAAGAGTATTAATTTAATTACACTAAAATTGGCGTCGTTTTACAAAATGGTTTGCTAGATGACAAATATATACATATGTTACGTTTAAAAAGGTTAATTCAAACCATAAAAGAGGCTAATTATACAATCGACAATAAATTTATAGATACAAGGGTTCTCAGCGGTGTTTCAAAATTTGAACCTGATGATGATGACAAGTCGTGTGCGAAATTTTTTTCTGTAGGTAGATTTTGATACCTACTAGAGAATTTTTATTTGCACCTAGGTACTTTTGGTTAGAAAACCTCTAAATTGAGTGCTCGTTTGGTTTAGTCGTTTTATCTAGAATCCATCCATCCTCGTAATATTTTTTAACTGAGTAAAATTTCTCTAGGGTATTAATTGAAACAAAAATGCACATGATTATTTTTTGCATGTAATATCATCGATTGTATGTACTTACCGTATGCGCCATCTCAAATATAAACAGTTATATACATCGTTATACCTATGAAGGCCATGCTGCTGTTCATAGTAGATATGGCTTCTGCCATATATATATGCTATAATTCAACGATGTTTTAAGTAGAGATTTTAGGATCATTAAGCGATCTTAGGTAGTGTTATTATCTTTTAAAAGTTCTCGAGTTAAGCTCATTATTCTATTCTATCTATTGCCACTGTAACTGATACTTTATCAGCTTTAATTGTGTAATTGTTTCTTTAGGAAATGTGGGATCTTTCGCCTCCAAGCTCTCACCATCTTTTATTTCTCTAGTCCTGATCTTGCATTGTCTGTTTCACACCATCTTTCCATGGAAGTCGTATTGGGCCTCTTTTCTTCATTGGGCTGGTGCCCAGTACTAGATCTTTAACGGCCATCGCTCTTCTGGTATCCTTCTTAAATGTACATACCAGTTTAGACGTCGACCTTCAATAGTATCCTTATGTTTCTTACTTTTTTGCATATCAATCCGCGACTGCGCCGCCAGAAATCCATCTCCACAGCTTTTAGTTCCTCTAGATTCTTAAATGATATCTCCCACATTTCTCATCTACATAATGTAAAACTTTCAACAATTGACTTATATATTCTTCTTTTTGCATTGTTTACGATATTCTTGTTTAACCATATAGGATATGACTGCTTCATTGCAACTCTACTTTTCAGCAGCATGTGTGGGATGGCTGAATTGCTTCCACCCTAGTTTGACATGATCGTTCATAAGTATTTGCATGTTTAGTAGCACTTCACTATTGATCCGTCTTCCATAACTAGACTTTATCCTGCACTCTGTACCACCATGTATTCAATTTTGCCATGGTTGCCACATAAGCTTCACTTCTTATACTCTTCACTCAGTTTTCTCAGCATATAATATGCATCGTCTTTATCTTCAGGAAATACAACCAACTTGATCGTCAGCAAAATTGAGTGTACACAATTTATCGTCATGTGTACTGACTACCATGAGAGTGTACTTTTTCCTCCAGCTTTTAAAGAATATGAGTGCCAGGCAGCAGCCCTACCTCAAACCCTTATTTACACTGAAGTATGGTGTTAGTGAATAATTTTTATTATTTATTAAATTAAAATTACATAAAAAATAATTAGTTACAACGTCCGTCAAACTATAATATCAAATTCCTTAGCATAAAATAAATTTCCTGCAATTGTTCTTTCATATGTAGGTATCTTCATAAGTATGCGATACAGAATAATGGCAATTAAAACCGGACAATTGGGTGTTGCATTGATGTCTGATATCTGCACTGTACACTGCGCATATCTTTGATTAAGTGTTGGTTGCTTTGTGTGTGCGAACCGATTGATTCGAATACTGTTTTGAATAATTTATATGTGGACAACGCATATTGGAAACTGCTATCTAGATCAATTCCTGCAAGGCTAACCACCTATCTTTTGTATTGATTAGATACATACGTTCATGCTTATATATGTTGCATGCCTGTGCACGAAATACCTATTATACCACAACGGGTATATAGCTACCTACGTTGGATGTATATGGCAATAAATATAATCGCCGGATACATCGGGGGTAACATTCAGTTTAAATCATGTTTATGGCACAGAGCTGCACAGTAAAAGGCTGAAGTTTCAAATTTTATCTTATCCATATAATGGGAATTTTAAGCTTCAAAACGAGCGATCGTTACAAAATAAACGAAGTAGGTATTTACGATGTTGTGCAATCAATCAAGTTTCCTCATTATTTTCGCACAAATCCGGTTGTAAATATATAACTTCTAGATAACGTTCCCTCCGGTTAACTCATCCAGTACTACGTACTTTTTTTTAATCAAATAAGCATTTTTATATTTACTAATATCATGTGCCAAAAATGACACTTACCCCGTATAAAAAAGTGTAAACTTTGAAAATATAAAAATGTAAAAGAAATTAAAACAGATTAGTTGCACACAAAAGTTCTCCAATAAGGTTAAGTGTAACGGAGATTAGCAGATTTATACTAAAAAAACTTGCCTTATACAATGAAGCCATCAAAAAAGGGAAAAGAGATAACTTTAATAAGATCTGGATAAGACCAAACACCTATCGCTTCAAGACTACAAAATATAATAGCGACGAGTCGATACAGGAATAGTATTATGCGAGCCAAGTAAAATTTCCACTAAAACTTTCTTATAGAGATCTGGCAAAAATTGTTAGCTACAGCCATCCCTAGATATACATGCAATAGGTCATAGGTACTCTTGATAGGCCTTTTAAAATACAAAGACAAGATGGAATGCTTCCAGTTTTCTTTGTTTACTAAATTAAGAGATAGCAGGGCTGCTACATTTAAATAATTTGGATATGATGTAGCAATCTGAAGTCACTTTTATACCAATAGCAAGGAAGAAGAATATACACATCCTAAATCTAAAAGACATGTCAACCTTACTACATCTTTTTCTTAAAATGGCGATAAACATTTAGATAACCACATCACAGTAGTGAGGGTGTCGTTTGACTCCTATTAAATAGGCAGATGCATTGGTATTAGTGGAAGCTGTATCAGATCCAAGATGCACTGATAACTAGCATATTGTCTTTCTAGACATGGAAGCACTTTAGTCAACACTCCACTTCAGACTATCAAAAAAGTGTTAATCAATAACAGGTAGACAAAATGACTTTCAGGTGGATGGTGAGGCTTCTTGTTGCTAGAATAGTGGGAATGAAGGTGAGGCATAAAAAACATATGGATCAGTACGGTTAGGGGATGTCTAGGGGATGACAAGCATTAAACCCCTAGTTGTTTAAGCAAGTTGTACAAGTTATAAGCAACTTGATTAGCTTAAGTGCCTAGACTATAGGTGTTCACTCTAACTTCAAAAAAAAAAAGGAAAACAACCTTGATTGCCTTACGTATATATTTTCAAGAGTATGGATGTTAAGAACATTTTAGAATTATATTTTATTTCAATCATTCTGTGAGTGCTGTATAAAAGCATTAAAATCTCATATGAAAAATACGAAGCCGCGTGCGATAACACAGCATTGTTTGACAATGTAGTGGAAACTTTTGCGGAGTAGCTCATCAGTCGTCAGCACCTGAGAGATTATCGCTGGATTTTAACCAACCTCCAAGAGCGACTACACACGCCCAGGCTATGCGCGTAGATTACACTGGCCACACTCCTGGGAAGAAGCACTGTATTAGGGACCGGGTATACAATAGTTATTTGTATCACTAGGCCAGAAACTACGGTTTTGCGAGTATGCGTACGGTTTGTGGGTCGAGGTGGTAGCCGAGGTCCACAAGTACGAATACTCGCAAAAGATTTTCTGGCCGTGTGATATACAATGTTTTCTAGGCCGACGAGTCTTAATTTTGAATTGAAAATAGAAAAGAAATTTTGACACTAGGGAGTTGAGAATACAAGTTGGCACACGTGTTACATACCTTAGTATTTTGACGTTTCCGAGAATAAACTTTTTTCTGTATTTTCTTTTCTAGTTTAATATCTATTTATCAATAATAAGTGTAATGAAGACAGTTCATCTTGGCATGGTTGAACAGTAGCTTAATAACGATTTATTACACGTCTGTCATGTGGAATCTAGTGCGGCCAACCTTTAGTGAAATTTTTGTCTGCCCAGCAGCTTTGAAGTACTGCAAAATGAGTGTTTCTGGACGGAGGCGCAAAAAAGTAGTTGGAACAATATCAAGTTGCCACTCATTGCGTGTATGCTCATTGTTATCAACGGTTGCACCTAGCTGACGTCAAATACCAGATCCAGTATATAACACGTACATGGTGATATTTTATTCGTTTAAATGTACACATACAATCATAAAAATTATACATAAATTGCAAAAGGGAATTGTAACACACAAAGTATACTCTACTGAATGACATTTATAGCACTGTACAATTAAAAACTGTTTCTGAAAGTATAGGAAATTGAAGAAAAACACCTTTCTAGCCTGAGAAATAATTAGTAGTCACTTTGAAGCCAGTCCTTGTTCATTCAAATTTTGTGCTTGCTATATGCTCTTTATAATAAAATTGTACAAAAGCTGATAACATTTATAGGTGAAAGATCTTTTTGTTGTTATAATGCGTAAAACATTTGAGATGAAAGTATGTGCCTTACCTCGGATTCGTACCCCTTAGATTCTGTACCATAACTTGAACTTAACTACGGATGGCAACGTTTATAGATTAAGAATGGGTATGGAAAAGTCACAATAAACGATAAAATAAACGATAAAGTAAAATCGCTAGTTTTCAGTTTGGTGGATGCGCCGCTTTTATGAAATGTAATGTAAAATCTGTAAATCTTATTTTTTTTTGGAAAAAAAAATATTAATTCGTAAACAACTTTTTAGTCTTTTAAAAATGTTAACGTCTGATAGTTTTACTTTTCCTATCGCAAGAATTCTGGTTATGAAGATGAGATGGATGTAATGTATTGAGGTACTAAATTTCCTTCTAGATATTTAGTAATCTTAACATCTGTTTAAAAATTACGATATCCAGCAATATTTGTCACGCTCTGAGAATATTTATATAAGTTATTTAAAACTTGATAGGATTTAAAAGGATAAAGAACATACAAGCCAATTAATTTTAGTCAAGAACGTATACGTCACATTACCATAACTAGTATGGATAAAAACGACTTGAGGTAATAAGGCAACCATGTATTTTCGCTTATATGTAGCTACCGTAAAGACAGTCACAATTGACAGCTCCGCCATTAGCTATGGAGTAATCGATCCTTTAGTATTCTCCAAACGTAAAGCTACGTTCAAATAGGACTTCGGTCATTGCATTATGCATTCGCCGTACGTTCGTATTCTACAGTACAACGAGAAAATGTACATCCAGTAACCTTCGTCTTGGCGCATCACGGATCGATATATATGTAGAAACATTTTTCATCTGGACTCCTTAAGGACGACGAGCGAATTAGATGTTCGCATACCTGCTTTTAAATGCTTAGTCACAGAATCATTTGCATATGTGATTGTTTATTATTAAGGATCACAGCTCCTCATTCCCTTCGCTCATTTTCCAACGAACGTGATTAGCTAGAAGCAGATGTTGACTCGCGATTGCGTGAAGGATATGACAGATATATGTACGAGATAATCAAGTGCACGGAGTGTCAGAGACGTGTCAAGATTATAATCTCACAATGGGGAGTTTATTACGTGTAATTTGTTGCGTCGCTTCATGTGTATGTTATACACCTGGATCGAATAATATGGAGCCAAGGTTATAACCTCGATTTAAGTAAACATACGGTTGTTGGTATTATTATGTAAATTTGATTCCTTTTTCAAAAAAAGTGGATGCAATGATAATTATCACTCCTTTTGTACTAGATTAGATTATAGGTGAAAGGAATAAAAAGGTCTAAAATTTAAATACAATCGAACATAGTGAGAAGAGATACTATATTGCGTTTGTTGCTGATTTTATCCACTAAGTTTAAATGAGATGTTGATGAATAAAGGGACTACGTCAAGAGATAACGGACCATAAGTACACTTGAGGAAACAAGTAACCGAACGATTCGAAATGCGACGACCGAGAGAGAAGATATCGGTTCCTTTCCCCGCTACCCTCCCCTCTAGACGCCTACCGGAGCGGCATTGTATTTTCTTTCATTTACCTGCGGACGTTCGGACGTAGCGTATTGGGGGCAATAGAGATACACCGGTGACGTCATACTGTCGACAGGTATACTTTGAGCAATTCGACACGGTCTGTGTTAGCTTGTAAATGCGATACGGGCATGTATGATATTTACTTTTCGCCTCACATCTACTTATTGAAAGCGCATCGCGCGCGAAAAGTTGACGGTATTTAAACTATTTTTGCAAATTTATTTCATTTTAAATAAACATGCCCATATAAATGTCATCCGTAAAATAACATAAGACTTCTTTCATAATTATAATTATTTGAGTTGTTGTTTGAAATAATCTTGATTTATGGCGGGACTAACGTCTGTAAGGTTACCTATAAGTTCATAGGAATATGTGAATGGAGGGAATACCATAATAATTATGGTATGGTATGGAGGTAATAATTTTTTATTATTAAATTAATTTATAATTACTTATAAAATTACCTCCATTATAAATTTATAATTAATTATAAAATTACCTCCTATTTTTATATATAGTGTTTATTGACCAATTAGCCGTAAATGTTACTTATAAAAGGTTCTGTATAGATATTCCAATTAATTTTGGGTGTCATGGTAAGTTAGTCCAACGCTTCTTTAATGTTTAAAATGTGCATATTTAATTATTGTTAGTAGGAAAGGAAACAAATAATGAAAAAATACAGAGTGTTCTCTTTAAACTGAAACAGTATGTTACATGGTTTAGCAAAAAGAGGTCACTTTCAATGGTCAACATATTTTAAGAACGTAGTTCATTATCAATGACTTATTAAAAATTGTAATTAATTATGATGTTTGGTGTTCCATACACTTCTACAATGCCAACCACCTTGAAATATAAAAATAATATGTATTTCATGTAAAAATACAAGTGTATATATCTAAAATGTAAATATATAAATATATGGTTATTTTTTTTTTTTACTTCGTGAGGGTAGCGGCTAATTTATAATGATGACTTAAAAAGTTAAACACTCATTTTTTTACGTTTCGACAATCTTTATTTTTCTTGTCTTCATCAGAAATGTATGTTTTATAATTTAATTTGTTTTTTTATTTATTTTTTTTAAATATATCTAAAAATTAATAAAATGTCAATAATTATAAACAAAATGTGAGTTTTTTTTTATACTTACTTCTAGGGACATTCACAAACATTTTAAAAACATATTTATTATTATTTTTTATATAAATATATTATAGAAACAGAAAACTTCCTTTGACTTTCTTAGAATTTTATTGAAAAGATAAAGAAATATCACAGAAGTTATGAGGTAAATGAGAAATATATAATAAATAATTAACAAAAATAAAATACTTCAAAAAATAAGAATGAATTTCACATCAGTAAGTATTATTTTTATAAGATTAAAAGGCGTTTATTTATAGTAATTGCAAAAATTGAAAATGCGGAGTATCCACCAGATTCGTTTAATTTTAATTAGCATAGTAAAAGAGAAAGAAAGAAAATATGTAATTAGTTTAAGAAATTGTAATTTTTTTTTATGTTTCTAAAAATTTGATTGTCCAAAAATATATTTTTGTTTCTATGCGACATTGTAAACAATAGTGACAATTTCTTACCGACAAATGCACTTGCTCAGCAATTCGTCCAAGAGATAGTCCTTGCTCCCAAAGCGTCACAATGCGTGCTCTCGTCTGTATATCAGAAACTTGCGGCATTTTGATGTTAGAGATACTTGTGGTTTTGATATACTGATATTTTCACTTTAGAACGAACCTTATTTATAGGATATTCACACATTCGGCATCTTTATTTCTTAAAATCTCATTAGTCCTTTGCAGATACAATTAAACATAGTCTTCCTAATCTCCTATTTAGATGTGATTGTAAATATAATTTTAGTTACTACGCTTGACCAGCCTCATTTATAGCAATTACAATCTCATTAATCGTTTTTAAATCACAATTATACTTAGTCTTCGTAATGCGCTATTAACACGCTATAAACATATTCTTAATTAGTTAGAGATTAGGACTATCTCTTGGACGAATTGCTGAGCAAGTCGGTAAGAAAACAATAGTGACATGTTTATAATGTCCTATAGAAACACAAATATATTTTTGGACAATCAAATCTTTAGAAACATTAAAAAAAAATTACAATTTCTTAAACTAATTACATATTTTCTTTCTTTCTCTTTTACTATCCTAACTAAAATTAAATGAATCTGGTGGATACTCCCCATTTTCAATTTTTGCAATTATTATAAATAGACGCCTTTTAATCTTATAAAAATAATACTTACTGATGTGAAATTCATTCTTATTTTTTGAAGTATTTTATTTTTGTTAATTATTTATTATATATTTCTCATTTACCTCATAACTTCTGTGATATTTCTTTATCTTTTCAATAAAATTCTAAGAAAGTCAAATGAAGTTTGCTGTTTCTATAATATATTTATATATTTACATTTTAGATATATATACTTGTATTTTTACATGAAATACATATTATTTTTATATCACAAGGTAGTTGGCATTGTAGAAGTGTATGGAACACCAAACATCATAATTAATTACAATTTTTAATAAGTCATTGATAATGAACTACGTTCTTAAAATATTTTTGCTCATTGGAAGTGACCGCTTCTTGCTAAACCATGTAGCATACTGTTTCAGTTTAAAGAGAACACTCTGTATTTTTTCATTATTTGTTTCCTTTCCTACTAACAATAATAAAATGTGCACATGTTAACCATTAAAGAAGCGTTGGACTAACTTACCATGACACCCAAAATTAATGGAATATCTATACAGAACCTTTTATAAGTAACATTTACGGCTAATGGGTCAATAAACGCTATATATAAAAATAGGAGGTAAATTTATAATTAATTATAAATTTATAATTAATTATAAATTTATAATGGAGGTAATTTTATAATTAATTATAAATTAATTTAATAATAAAAAAAATATAATTAATTATAAATTATTACCTCCATACCATACCATAATTATTATGGTATTCCCTCCATTCACGTATTCCTACGAAATTATAGGTAACCTCACAGACGTTAGTCCCGCCATAAATCAAGATTATTTCAAACAACAACTCAAATAATTATAATTATGAAAGAAGTCTTATGTTATTTTACGGATGACATTTATATGGGCATGTTTATTTAAAATGAAATAAATTTGCAAAAATAGTTTAAATACCGTCAACTTTTCGCGCGCGATGCGCTTTCAATAAGTAGATGTGAGGCGAAAAGTAAATATCATACATGCCCGTATCGCATTTACAAGCTAACACAGACCGTGTCGAATTGCTCAAAGTATACCTGTCGACAGTATGACGTCACCGGTGTATCTCTATTGCCCCCAATACGCTACGTCCGAACGTCCGCAGGTAAATGAAAGAAAATACAATGCCGCTCGGGTAGGCGTCTAGAGGGGGAGGGGTAGCGGGGAAAGGAACCGATATCTTCTCTCTCGGTCGTCGCATTTCGAATCGTTCGGTTACTTGTTTCCTCAAGTGTACGTGGGAGTGATAACCTTTTTATTTTATCTGCGATGCTATAGTTGGTTTTAACAAAAATTGCATCTTGGTAATGTATGAGAGGAGTAGGATACCTACAGTAGTTCTGGCACAAAATCCCATAAGGTTTACATAGGAGGTCTCAATTCACATTTTATCCCCTCCACTCCTATCTTTTAACTCGACTGTATCATGTGATTGGCCGGCTTCGAAGCGCTCGCAATTTGAAACCGATCGGAAACTCCGCGAAGGGGATCAGCTATTCCCGGAAGAGTATAAACAGTTCTCGAAACAGCTCAACAGCTCCAGGAATAGCTTCAACAGTTCCAGGAATAGTTTCAACAGTTCCTGGAACAGCTTAAACAGTTCCCGGAACAGCTTAAACAGCACTTGGTACAGCTTGAACAGCTATTAGAACCGCTTAAACAGCTCCTGGAACAGCTTAAACAGTTCCCGGAACAGCTTAAACAGCACTTGGTACAGCTTGGACAGCTATTAGAACAGCTTAAGCAGCTCCCGGCTCAGCTTATGCAGTTCCCAGAAAAACTTAAACAGCTCCTGGAACAGCTAAATAGGTCCTAGCGCAGCTTGAACAACTCCGGAAGCTGTTTAAGCTGAGCCGGGAGCTGTTTAAGCTGTTCTAATAGCTGTACCAAGAGCTGTTTAAGCTGTCCCGGGAACTGTTTAAGCTGTTCCAGGAACTGTTGAAGCTATTCCTGGAACTGTTGAGCTGTTTCAAGAACTGTTTATATAAACCATATGATGCGACACTATGAAATCCAGCATAGTAAGTTAATTTTACCACTTTTTGTGTGGAGACATTTTTTATTTAGCGTATGGTATAAATCGCAGAGCATAACTTCCCAGTTATTTCCTGAATATGGTGATTCCATTGGAGATCTGAGGAGATGTGTAGTCCGAGAAACTTAGCAAATGATACATCCGTGTCAGGAATAGTGAGTACTTGGGTCTTATCCGTATTCAATTTCAATTTATTGGTATCGCACCATTCTTTTAAATTTGTCATGACATTTAGGCATGCCTTGAGGTGAGGAACATTTTTTGGCAGATCGTTGATATATACTATGAAGAGGAGTGGGCCCAACACCGATCTCTGTGCGACGCCATATCTAATAGGTTTCAGCTCCGACAGTTGGCCTTCCCATATTACGGCCTGCATCCTACTTCTTAAATAGGATTCGATGAGATTGTAACTTTTATCTTTAAAATCAATTGTTAAGCAGCTAACAGTTGTCATATTTTAAACCGCAAGTACAAAGTCCACTAATTTACCTTTGGAACATATAATTTGCGGTGGTTTTGAACTACGGGTCTTTGAAAGTTTACTGTCGAATAGATACAATGTATATTCTCTCAAAAGGTACCAGAAATAAGAGACACATATAAGCAGTTTCTCCAGTTAATTTATTATGGTATATTTATTAGTTCACATTATGTAAATTGTCATCTGATTACGCAATCACTATTTTTTTGCATATTTTATCAAATTTAATTATTGCTACAGATGATATCTTTCGTGACGTAGCTTTATTTTCTTATTTATTGTGATGTAATAGGCGGAAATTAAAATTGCATAAAATAAAAAAAAGCAAAAATGTGTTCCAACGTATTTAATTGAATTACAAATTGAATAATAAACGAATACTTTCTACAAGAACCTTCATGTAACTTCATGCGAAAAATTGTTTTAGTTGCTTTAGAAATGTAAATTTGGTGAAATTGAGTTGTTATAAAAAGGTCAGTGTCTTTTATTGCCATTCACACAATTAGTGTTTGTTAGTTGCATTAATAGCATAGGTGATTGCAAGGGATATATTTATAGGAATAAACTCTGCTTACGTGCAAATATTTTGTCAAAGTAAAGTTTAAATAATACAATTTTTTTTCCCAATGACAGAAGAATAATAAAAAACAATATCTGTTCATTGTTTTTGAAAGTAGGCAAGTTGATCAACATAGAATTGACCTTAAGGTAATGTGAACTACAACAGATAAAACATTGCGGTTAATTTAATCAATGATTATAAATGAATCTTGAATACAACAGACTAGCTCAACTGTTTTGTCAACCGTCATGTTAATTCAAAAATTTATACGAATGTTCGAAATCATTTAAAGTGAAGGCAAAGGTTAATTGTCAAAACAAACAAACCAGTTAATATTACATTCAGCAGCTATACCATTTATTTTTAAATACTAGAAGAATATCAATCGACAAAACCTTGGAATGCATTTGTAAATGAATTAGTAATTACGTGTTCTTTTGCTAGTTCTTAAATGCTAGTTAATATATTTTATTCCATAGCAAGAAAGACTATTACTTTTAACAATTAATTTACACAAACAATATTAACCGTCATATAATAAAGTCAATTAAACAACCTATTTCTTTTTCTTTTAATGCGATAATCTATTAAGTGTACTCAGTGGTATTTCTTTTTGGAAACACTCTCTGCGTAAAGCATGTAAGATCTTGGTGTTTATGCCTACTAACTTAAACACGACAATGCGATATTTTTTCAGGTTTTTAATTGATACTGTAAACGTATTATTGATGTTTGAAACTAAAATGTAGTAATATTAAAGTTTTACTGTTTATTTAAGGTTTACTCGGTACAAAGTAAATTTAATCCGTACCCTAGAAAGAAAAAAAACTGCTTTCAGATACTCGTTGGGGTTTCAGATTAAATTTTCAGCCATTAAAAAATAATTGGTACTCTATTCTTTCCCTGAAAAGTTTCTATGGCTCCGTCGAAACTGAATCAACAGTTTAATGAGCCCCTAACTACACTTACGTTCTTCCTACCCGCTGAAGTTTTGAACGTGTAACGTTAAAGCAACCCTTATTTCAGTATACAAGCATGTTCGCGACACGTATTTTTAATGGAGTTAAATTAAATTGAAACAATTAGGTACTGCAGACTTCGCTAAACTTCTTCCTGAAAAGGAACATGCTTAGAGCAAGTAATTGTGTATACAAGAATACAGGTTTACTTATGAAACTTGTCTTTGAGAATTACAATAACTTGTTAAATAAAACGTATACCTTGAAGGTAATATGTGTTAAACAAATGAATTCAACTGGTTACCAACAAGCGCAATTCATACAGTGTGCACGCGTGCTATCTGTCAACGGGTATTCGAAATGTATTTTAGAAATATGGTTTGAGTTAGATATATGGCTGCCGGGACGAAAATAAATCCTTAGTTGTCTCCGCCCGCACCGTAAAATTGCTTTTAGTAAATATATAAATAGAGAGATACAGGCACATATGTTTATCGTCCTTCTACCTATACCGGTTGGATATTGTCGATTTAAAATATAAATTATTAGAGTGCAACATAAACTAAAACTAATATATAAATTATAGTGCATCAAGGTACAAAAAAAAACACAAACAATTTTAACACTCACCTTAGACAAGCTTTAAAACCTCTATCACTCTTTATTAAAGTTGTTAGGTATATACCTCTGACGACAAAAATCCGCTACGGGGCACTATTATCAAATAATACTGATCGAAGGATATCAGCAAAGACAGTATAAGATACTGTATACATACATGTCTGTGCATGTTTTGCTGAGCGCCCAATTCGTCTAATTCTATTGTATTTGGATATAAACGTACAGTGCAAAAAAAAGACATAATAAGATTATAATTAAGAATAAATTGCGGTGGATTGTAGTTGTAACTTCTCACTGGTTGATTGTTAGTTCGAAAGAGCCAAATAAAACATCGAAGTTTGTGAAATAAATGTATATAATGAGATTCTTACGGTGCACTAACACTTCAAGGATTAAATATATAATAGTAATTGTGTATTAAGAAATAGAAATTTGAATGTAAATAAACTTGGCATTAATAAACAGAAGATTAGATTTAGAAGCAATAAATGGAAAGCGGAATATAAGGAATTGTACCAAAATAAAATGGTAAACAACTAACTAATAGATTAAAACATACAAACTGAATAAGAATAAACTTTCTTCAATTTCCAGCATCTTATATTATTAATTATTTATAATTGTGGAATAATTATACGTCACATTGAAAGTACTTAAAGAGTACTAAAGATGTATGGCACAAGATATATGAATTATTAAGAATAATTTCTATAAATGCAAGCTCTGAGTTTCAGAATGTAAAAAAAGTGTTGTTCAACGTAAAAATATTTTATTGTAAAAAGGAATGTAATAGGGGTAACTACATTAGTTTATAGAAAACTAAGCATTTCGGCCTTGCACTTCATAGGGTATTTTTCCAACAATAAATTCTGGAAGATTGCAATTATTGCAAAATAAAATAAATTTCGATAGTATAGCTTGACAGACTAACAGTATCTTGTGTCTTTGCAATTTGTCCCACATGAAAGTTCTCGTCGGTGTATACAATAATATTATAAACTAAACGTTTAGTAATATGCAGCTACACCCTAAAAAGAAATGTGGTAAAGTTACCCCAAAAATAGGAGGTAGCCCAGTAAAGTTGGGGTAAATTTACACCTATAGGGGTAAATTTACTCCAAAAATAGGAGGTAGTCCAGTTTCCACCTATTTTTGGGGTAATTTTACCACATTTTTTTTAGGGTGTACCTCGGAACTTGATAATAATAGTTTTGGAATGTCTTTAACACTACTTCATTATTTAGTGCTTTGAAACAGCTATTTGAGCACACTGTATCTTTCAATTCTCACTATAATCATTCGATCTGTCGCTTTGGAAAAGATAAATCTACATGCGGAGGTGTTTCCTGTAAATGAAAGAATAATGTACATCACCATTTCTTTTATTTTCAACGCCTTTGTGACTTCTGTGTCTTCGCTAATTTTTTGATATATGTTGAACTTCCAGAACTTTTATTGATTATCTTGATGGACGCACACGGCTTTTTGGCATATTTATAGAATAAAATGTTACGTCACGGGATGTATGTATGCATATTGAGTCATGTGTGCAGAATAGGCACTCCTCCAATATTTGTCCCACTCCTGCGTTATTACTGACTGTTTGGTAAGCTTGTGTAATTCTAATTCAGCCAGTATAGGGCCATAGACGCTACCATCTACGCAACCCTGCTTAGCCAATGTATCAACATGTTCCTGAGGATGAATACCACAGTGACCCTTAATCCAATAAAATTCAATAAGCTTAGATCCTGTGCTTAATTCATTAAGTGCGCGTATGATATGTACTATTAACAAAAATGTCAGGAAAGGCTAAACGACTAAACAATGAAAAAATAATGAATTCAGTTAAAAGGTCCATGCCAATATAGTGATGATGGTAGTACGTCCAACCCTAACCTATAGAGCAATAACTTGGCAATTAACTATGGCAATCACGGAGGCTATATCTTCCTCCCCGTTATTGGCATTGGCGGTTCTTCCGGACTGCCACCCTTGCGCATTGTTGTGTAAAAGGAGCCCAGACTGACTACAACTCGCGCTTGGCATACAGCGAATCAGTTGCCACATACTGAAGCTGCAGGAATCGGTTGCTTTGGAGAACATGCTTGAAATGCCCTCGGGCGTGATGTGTACTTAACCAATGATCGATTCATACTTCAATTTATCCTTTTCGAATAGAAAGGAATGGAGATGCTACGAAAAAACACTGACGCAGACAAATACCTGCTGGTTAAAGGATGATTCGGGTATCGAGCAAGGTGGCAGTCCAAGTGTCAGAAAACATTAATTACAACGTTTGTGAACACACAACAATTTTCTAGGCTGAATTTTATGCCACTGAAATATGTTAGCGAGATAGAGATTTTGGCTAAAAACTACAGACACAAATCGATTAAAATTTTCAGTGACAGTTAGGTTGAAAGGGCTAGAGGCCCATAAATGCAACTCAAAACTAATTTGGAACAATAAGAATACTCTAAATACATTGAGGGTAGCTAGTATCTATTCCTAATCTGGATACCTGGGCACTCACTCACCTGGGAAACGAGAAGCTGACATCTTCGCAAAAAAGAGTGCTGCGGTGCAATTTCAGAGACCAGAATCTGCCATTGCTGCTCATCTAATCATGTCATACCCCAGAAACTACTTGAACTTGATCGTAAAAGTATCAAGGTCTTTACTGGTCACTGTAGACTCTAAGAGGATTTACACATAATCAAACTGTTTAATGAAACTGAATGCCAACTGTATTTACAAGACGAGGAGACAGTTGAACATACATTCTGCCGCTGCCCTGTCACTACGAGAAGCAGGAGTATAACCTTAGGGAAGGTTGATTCTATCCTAGAAGACCTGAAAACAATCTCATTCAATAAAATACCGAGCTACCTTTAAGGGCCTGAACTGGTTGTATGAACTAAAAACAGTATCCGCTCTACAACAGATCCTGGTGGATGCAGTGAACGAGAGCATCCCAATGCTATCTTTCACTAATACTAATACTACAATATATTGATAGTAAATTTTATCGAAACATCAATGTATTGCATCGCCATCAGCTTTTAGATATAGATGAACATCGAAAGCAAGAAGCATCGATGTAAAGAAGTCTTCGTGAAGAAAACATTAATGAAAATATATCGACGTTCCAGAAATATCAATATTCTTTTACCATTCTTATGCCAGGATAACAATAGCCTGTTGCTAGTACACTTGCACGTTTAACATAAGTTTGATTTAGCCTCGGACGTCAACGCGATAGGGGATATTGCGTCAGATAACATTTTTCGTATATGGATATGTAAAATCAAGATGCAATATGCTAAATATTTCTTCAACATTAGCACAATAGAATAAATTCGTTCTTTCTCTCTTTGCTTTACCAATGATCAGTTCGAGTGCATTCACTTGGTATATAGCCAGAGAAAGTCAATATAATATACGGCATATTTTCCGTATCCGAGAAGGACAACCGGTCATTAAAATACGACAAAAGCGATACCTACGTTTGCACGTACAGACTTAAATGAACAGAAGGAACGCATGGAATTAAAGGTGATTGATTAAAAAGTAGAGCGCCGACCACGGAACCGTAATAAATAAGGTGACAATTAAAACGGAAAATCACCCGTATGCGTACAACATTTAACAAGAATTAATGGCGGGCTACATAAATTATGGTGCAGGTTCCTTGGGACAACAATGTGAAGCACCTGTTTCCAGTATAACCAAAACTAGGGCCTACCCACATCGTTGCTTGAACTTTCGCTTTTTGTATAGCACCGTTGCTTTGTATCATGTGTGTGTATGTAGATTTAGTAAATATATTAATAATAATTAGAATGTAGGTGAGTTGAACTTGCATATCGATCGATATAAAAAAAAAATATCAAGGATACAGCATTTTTTCAGTGTATGTATTACACTTAAGTAGAATTCGGTATTTATTCGGTACTTATTCGGTATTTAAGTTAAATAAATTGTATTTACTCGCAAAAAAACATATTGTGTCGATCAACACTAAAAGCACTGTAGTTAAAATATAAAGACAAACGAAAGAGTTGTGGTCTTTAGAGATCTCAATTCTAAAATGTAATGCCTTGTCATCTTATTTTTAAGCTATGTTAATTAATGAGAGTCGCATAGCCAATATCTAAATAAATACACCTTAAATGCAATTAATGTTTACTTTATTAGTTGAAAAAACAAAGCAAAAATAAATATTGAACTGAATTATTTATACCAATTTGTTTATTGATAGAACTAATTGTATACATAGTGATAATTACGCTAATTGCTGCATCTTCGTTGAGAAATCATGTTGTACAAGCATGGAGAGATATCTAAATTAAACTAATGAATACATGAGAAAAAATATAGATGTTAGAAAAGTCTTTTCTGAGTTGAAACAACTTTGTCAAGAATGAAAGTGTACTCGCAGGAACGCGTCAACTCGAAGCATAGGATTCGAGCAAAATCGTTTGTAAAGCGGCATATGAAATTTACACGATTGTTGTTGGGCATAACTCCATAGACTAGATTAGGTTAGGATTGGGGTGGCCTATAGACCTGTTTCACCGCGACCTTTTCAGATCTATTGTGATCCCCTTTTTCCTAGAGGACGCTCTCTAATTTTGCTCTCTTAATTAGGCCTATCATCTTTGAGAGCGGCTTCTTTATGTAGCTACTAGCTGTGGGGTTCTCCTCCCCCATTACTAGAAATCTTGTCCTCGCCAGGCCTTCACATTGGCGCAGCCCTGGTGTTTCTTCCTCCTCTTGGCAGTATCTGCAGGTAATTAGTAAACTTGCAAAATGATTTATTCATTGCTCCTTTAACACAAGATATGGTCGCCTAAGATCGAACAATCAGAAAGTTTACTTCCTTATTGCCACGGAAAGTTCCATTATGTATATCAATATACAATAATATGTGTAATAGGCGAAAATCGAAGCCTCGTTTCCTGTGGTATGATTATAAGCAAAAAGATGTTCGCTTTTTGTCAATTAAATCCGTAATATCATTGTTCATTTCTTCCTCCCATTAAAGTATACCAGCCATTCCAGTATCTTGGTACCCTGTACCTACCACTCTGTACAGGTCTCTGGCTGGTTGATCAAAGGAATCTTCTGAGTTCGTTTTTGGCTTGCCAAGGATTGCCTATCTTTTTGCGTCCAGAGCTTCGCATACACACAAAATGTGCTGAGCAGTGTCTATCATCCCATTACATTGCACAGGTGATATCTATAGTGTTAATCCCAATTTTCTGCAAGTGTACTTTGCAGTGCATTGTGGCCTGTAAATACACTTGTTACGATGCCAAGACGATTCCTACTAAGTTGCAGTAGTTCTTTAGCCTGCTTCGTTGATCGTCTCTTAATAAAGGTTTCTCCATGAATGTGCCTCGTTATTTTATCCCACTATTCTTTGTGTTTTTCTTTTACTCAACTTCTTACCTGCTCTCGTGATATGTTTTTGAATATCCTAGAACAAGTTCTTGCTAACACATTAGCTTTTTCGTTTCCTTCCATTGCCGGATGGCCGAACACCAATAGCAATGCGACTATTGCGGTCTGTCAAGCTATACGGTCCTCTAATACATTCCCAAACCAATCCCAGTTGTATTTTGAGAGTCACTAGTGGCTGCAGTATTGCCTGGTTGCCTGTTGCAATATAGATCCACTACTTTTTTTAAAGGCACACTGCAATCTTCTATCTGCTTCTGCCTGTTCCTGACCTTCCAGCTCCAGTCCCAATTTCGGTTTTTGATCGGTCTCTAAACCAGATCAATTCACTGAGCCTGTCTAAGTAGATCTAAGTAGATCAATTCCAGCCCATAATTTCCATCTCGAATTTTCGACACCAGGATGTTTGAGTTTGATGTAAGCATATATTATTATATTTATGATTATACTTGTGAATTCGGTCGAATAGGAAAATTCCGCTTGATTGGAATTAAAAATTTGGAATTCCTGATGGCTTGAAACTGGCCACTTGATTGTGCTTGTATAAATGTACAGATATTTAATGTGCCTCGTGAGTTTTTCGTAGGTCTAAATATACATGTTAAGATTTAAGAATATTTGAACATCAACGGGGATAAGAATGTTTTAAATGATATTTTTTTTTAACATTGGAAGGTGAGCGAGGGATTTTTTAATGTTAAAATTATTTTTTTGCCTCAACACCGTAGCAGAGAATACATTAAAAATATTTTAGATGATTCTTTTGACATCGGAAGGGATGAGAAAGGGGAAGGAGATGAGTTTTTTTGAGTGGTAAAATATTTTTTTTTACAGCGCCGGGGGAGAAGACGCTTTAAATATCTATTAATTATATTTTATTAAGATTAGATAGGGTGAGAGGAGGTGGGGGATGATTTTTTTAAATACCTTCTTTTTCTTTCAAAACATCGGAAGAGAGGACGCAACAAAAATGTTTTAAATCATAATTTTTTAAACACTGAAAGGATTTAGAACGGCAGGCAGATGATTTTTGAATGAGATTCTTTTTTTTTTAAACACCAACTGTGAGCATGCAGTAAAAATGTTTCAATTCATATTTTTAATGTGTCCTATCTCCCGATATTTAAGAAAAAAGGTAAAAAAAATGTCATTAAGTTATCTCCCGATGCTTGGAAAAAAGAAAAGAAGGTGCCATTAAACAAATCATTCCTCTCCCCCTCTCACCCCTACCAATGTTAAAAAATATGATTCGAAACATTTCTAATGCATCCTCTCTCCCGATGTTTCGAAAAAAAAAAAAAAAAAAATCATTTAAAAGGAAATAATCCACCTTCCCCTCCCATCCCTTCCAATGTTAAAAAAAAACATGATTTAAAACATTTTTAATGCGTCCTCTCCCGATGTTCAAAAGAAAAAGAAAAAAAACCTGTGTATCATTTGTTCAAATCAAATTCAGCTGGTATTGCATGTGGAGAACGTCCCAGCGTCAAAACGGCTCGCGTCGAAACGGTCGCGTCGAAACGGCCGCGCCTATTTCCGATCGATCTCATGTGGTGTGATCTCAATCCCAAAAGATTACCTTGCACATGATGGCTAATATGTTCCAACCCTGCATATCCGCTGGTTTGTAGTTCTTGTAATCTGAGGTGGCCCGTTCTTGCCTCCTCAATTATCACCAAGTAGAGAGGAGGAAGGTCTAGTAGTCATTTCCTTGCTGCTGCAGGAGTAATTTGCATTGCTCTTCTTATTTCTAAATGCGGAAACTTCAGTTATAGCAGTTTATTGCTACATCTTTGTCCACCATACCAGAGATGCATACATGATCACAGATCTAGCCACTGTGATCTATGTCTAGTACATCACATCTGGTCTTAAACCCCATGTTTTTCTATCAACTCTTCTGGCCAACATAAGTGTTGCCTCCGCTCTGGTTTTAATTGTTTGAAGTGAGCTTGAAGTCAAGAATGCATATTTCACTTACTCTGATTTCATCACTCCGGAGGTATAGCAGTCTAAGATCGTCTAACTTCCTTCTTCTTGTTAATAGTATTGAACGTTCTGCAGTTTGTCCGACACTGCATTGTTGAATTTACCCTGAGTCAGAATGATAAACGGTCCTTTAGTGATTTGCTTAATTTGAACTGCAAAGTTTTGGAAGAAAATGTATTTAAAAAAATGCCACAGCACTAGGATAACATATTGTGGTTCGTAGGACTTGTAAATTAAATATATTAAACGCAACTTTTTGAAAGTCAAGGAATATTATCGCTACAAAGTTCATTAACAATTTCAATTAAATAATTAACTAAATATTTAAATAAAAAAAGACAACCTTACAAAGAAGACATAAACAGTCATAATCAAACAGCTTTAAATTAGTGTCAGTATTGAGTGTCAGTTATAAATTTACAATTATTTCAGATAAACATTAAATCTTGCTGGTATTATATCAGTATAGATTGAATTATACTATCTGGCGATAATTACCTTACAAATTTACATAAACAATGTTAACAGGTGCGTAATACATTTAATTAAATTATCTTTTAAGGCAATTTTCTTTTTTAAAATACCTATAACATAGCATTTGTGCACGTGTTATGGTGATTTTCAAAGATTAACAAAAGATATCTCAAAAGGGTTATAGGAAATTTTTGTAAATGTTTCGGTTTATCGCATAACACTGATGCCAGTTAATTGTTGGGTTAAAGAAATAAGCAACATTGGTGGTGTATTACAGTAAGTATTAATTGCGGTTACTATAATATTTCAGGAAATCTTTATTATTTGGTATTACAAGGAAATCAAATAATTTTTAACAATTAATATCTTCTATTGTAATCCACTATTGCATGCAATTGTGTAATCGCTCAACTTCCTGCATTGAACGAATATTTGAATCCTTTTACTTTCATAATAGCTTGAAAATGTAATCTAGTATAGAATGTATACTATAAAACTCTTTGTTGGCCATCTCTGACAGAACTTCTCCTAATTTAGAACTTGCCAAAAAGCACGATTTAGGTGTGCAATTATTACATTAATTTTTTTTAAATTAGGTTTTAAATGCTTAAATAACGTGATTGATCGCCCAGAATTGCTTTCTCTCTTTGCTTTCCATGTTCCTGCTATTAATACCAGATGTACTGATTTATTAGCTTTGCAGTTTCATAGAACCTCTTATGGTCACAGCCGCCCATTAAACTTGGTTGTTTGAGAGTTAAATGGGTTTTCTGAGCATTCGGATATTTTCAATATAAATATTACAGAATTTAATAAGTTTATTAAAACTCAATTGTTTGAATAGTTACAGTTTTTTTTTTGATGGTCGACTGTGGCACACTAGTTTCTAGTGTTTAGTGTTAGTTTGTAGTTCCTACTTTTATTTTTTAGTTTTGCATCATAGAATAATTGTCATTCTTTTTCCATACCAATTGTTAATATGCTGTTTATGTATATACATTTATGTGACTCTTGTAGGTTTAGTTGGTCTGTTGGTCTAAATAAATAAATAAATAAATAAATTACCTTTGTACTACTGTGTTCTATATATCTTATAAGTTGAAATAACGCAAATATGTATTGAAGGATTAAAACAATAATATCTAAACTATTCGTCACACCGTACTTTAGATATCATAATCACGACGGCATTATATAACTATTCTTGTTCGTCCATGAAAGAGTATAAGAGGAATTTCACTTAAAAAAAAATCAAATTGCTACGCACTGAAGTGAGAATAGAGCTTGCAAAATACTAAATTGTCGGTTAGAATGTACGGAAAAAATACCGTTCATATAATAGCACCGCCTATATATAGGTATACATATAATATATTATTTCACCTTACACGTAAATTACTACATTCTTTGTTGCTTATCGTACGGAAATCACTACGGTTCACCGATTGTACCACTGATGGTGAATGTAATAATTATACATGTGCACATATGTTTTTAAGTATAAGCATAAAGTGATTTGATAAATACCTGTGCGATACTGCATTGAATAGAATGAAAGGCTGCTTAGGCAATAAGTTGCTTCAAAAAAATATTAATAATGATGGTTCATGCTGTTTGTATAAGATTACCTAATAAATTAATTTTAACAACGAATTATAAATTTTACTTTTCCAATACTTTCTACTTTTTGCTATTGTCTGCATCAAGGTTATTTATATAATATTAGCAAACAATCTATTCAATTACTATACACTGGATCCGATATAAAGATCCGTTCACTCCGCACTATATGAGATTTTATTAATTCAGGATCATTGTTTCGGGAATACGTGGGCTCCCATTATCAACAGGAAAAGAAAAATAAGACCCATTACCCAAACATACAACGTTATCTCCCTCTAAAGGGGGAATATACTTACAAGTGTTTATCCTACGCCTATTTGACCCTTCGAAATACCACGAATTAGCGACGAATGTGAGCCATCCTATCCCCATAAATCCATCAAAATTACATGACCTTACGAGTCATTAAGTTATTTAAATCCTTTTTCATATATATGGTTTCGTATATGTCTAATCCTTTAGGCGATTGTACATGTGTCACTAATTCAAGGTTTTCTATATTAATATTTTGTTTGGAATCGAAGTCTCCCATACTGATAACTTCCTATGTACTCCTTGAACCGCACGCACCTTCAAACGCACGCTTTGTTTGTCCTACGTAAATCTCGTTACACCTACTATAACCGATGTATCTGTCACGCAATTAGTATTCTGTTAAAGCTTCTCAAACATGAGGATTGCAAATGTTTCAATTTATTAAAGCAACGGCACTATCATTCCCCCAAGTGAGTATCGATTGAAATAAATTTAGTAATAGCAGTTCACGCGCAGAGCGTTCTTAACTCTAAAAGCTTTGTTTGTCTTGTATTAGTAAATCATAACTGGTAGACGTTAAACGACTATTATGCATGCGCATTTCCGTAGTAAGTATACTACATATTCTCCTTGCGACAGTAAGAGAATAAGAGAATAGAGAGATCAGCTTTACCCTTCCCGTATTGCTCGTGACGCCTGTTAACTTCAGCATTAAAGATTAACCGAGGATTCACCGCTATCGTAACCGAAGCTCGTTGAATTATTGAGTCGGCCGAGTATAAATTAATCGCGGAACGTTTACACTCACGAACGTAATAATCTCGTTCACAGCCACGAGATAAATTTTTTTTTTAAGGTCGACTACACCTGAGGCTGCAGTGTATACACCCGTTCCAATGCATATCGCTTAAATATAGAATGTATATATGTATATACTGTGCCTGCAGTAAGGTAAACGGATTGTTATCGCGTGGCGAGTGACACACTTGTTCACCTCCAAAGCGGGGCGCAATCGAAAGTTGCAAATTGTGAATTACAAAGTCTAATTCGCGAAATGTAGAACAATAACCGAGAGACCAGGAGTTAAGACAGACGGCAGCAGCAGTAGCAACACCACAACGACGATAGAGCGAATATTTTTACTGATCGCGTTGCTTCATATTTATAAGAATGAGTCAAAGAGATCGTAGAAAAGAATATAAGAAGAAGATAAGGTGTCTACATTTTAATATAATAATACAGAGTCTAGATTGTGCGGTGTATGTGTCGTATCTTTTTTTAATGTGATTGTGCATAAATTTGTTTGCATTAAGCCTGCCTAGGCAACATATGACCTCCAATAAGTTTACGGAGCTTCGAGGTCAAAGAATTTGGTTTTATATCAAATACAAATTGCGTTAAAAAAAAACCTCTTTTCTTGATTTCTTAGTCCAGTGTTTCTGAAACTTTCTAGTGAGTGGTACCCTGCTCCATGTCCAACAGAACCGTGGAATTCTGACTTGCTTTAATGAAATAGCGTATTCAAACAGGGCTTTTCCCGTACAATAGGATGAGTGGCTCACTTTTTTTATTATCAAGATGCAGAATGCATCGGCAAAAGCGCGGGAATGTATAGATTCATTTTCGCGCGATATCATAGTAAAAAGGCGTGTTTGCAAATTTTCTGTATCTACATTTATTTCTGTATAATTCGATTCAATTCCATTTTGCGTTATTTGATTAAATAAATCCAAAATAAATAACTCAGATTCATGTGGTACCGTTTATTAACAACTAACTCTCGATTCGACAAAGCAAAAGAAAAATATTTACGTTTTTTGTAACTAGTGAAGTCGCATAACCGGTGAAACTCGAACGTCTTATCAGGATATTAAAAATAATACTTTGTAGACTTACGTAGAATGCTCTTAACAAAAAAGGAATGTAATAAAAAGAAGAAATTTAAAATGCCTCAGATTTGCTATTTTTACAAGGGCACACTGGCCGATTGGCCTTTATTTGTTCAGAATGACGTTATATGAACTTACGGCACACCATTAAGAATTTTTGGCTCTAAATTTTGCTTAGTTTACTGTAGTTAATACCCAAGCAAGATTTACTTTTTTATTTGATACACCCTGTATATATATACTTAATACTATTGATGAAAGTTGAATTTTCATATTTCGATATTTGTCGTGGCAGACGTGTGAATGGGGCCGTTTGGTATAATCAACTTTTAAACTGCACCAAAATTTGGGAAATTTTGAAAGTTGCTCAGTCTACAATAAATGTTCGAAATGGCTTCCCCCAGCCTGGATACAAACATTCAATCTTCTCGCAATTGATTGTCGAACTCTTTCAAACACACCAGGGTCGTTTCTAATTGAGTTACACCCTACAAATCGTCCAAACTCTCCACTGGAGTAGTGTAATGTATTGACTTCAGAGATCCCCAGACGAAATAATCTAGGGGGTTTTAGTCTGAGGATCGAGCAGGCCATGCGTTTGGCCCACCTCGACCAATTCAGCGATCTCCGTATGTTGCTGTTAAAAAATTACGAGCAACCAAACTGAAATGTGGTGGTGCACCATCGTGCATAAACCACATTGCAATTTTTGTCGCGTATGCTACATCCTCCAGAAACTCAGGCAGCGCTGCTTCCAAAAAGTTGCGGCACACCACGCCAGTAACCCAAACATTCAACGAGAACTGATGTTGAAAACGATCTTCAAATACCTCATGCGGATTTTCATCTGCCAACACATGGTTATTACGAAAATTCCTTATTGCATTTCTTGAGAAACTGGCTTCATCGGTAAAAAGAATCTGTGTCAGGAATAGAGGAATGCGAACTAATATTTGCAATATCCATTGCCATAATGCAATACATGGAGGAAAATCAGCAGGTAGTGGAGCCTGAACGCCTTGAATGTGGTATGGATACAACAAATTGTCCTTAAGAATTTTCCAAACCGTCAAATGCCTTACATTCAAAGTATTTCCAATTTTTCGCGTAGAATTACCAGGATCTTCCTCTATCACCTCCAGCACATTCTGTTCCAATTGTACCGTTCTTGCAGTCATTGATCTTCCTGGCCCTCCACTTCGTTTCATTGAGCCTGTTTCACGAAGGCGTCGATGAATGTTTTCGAAGATTTTTCGGTCGGGGACATTACGGGCAGGAAATTGTTCGATGTACAATCGTCTAGCTTTTAATGAGTTGCCATCAGTAAGTCCATACATGAAATGCATGTCAGTCATCTCGGCGTTCGTATACATCATGATAGAGGATTTCACTAACTATTAAAGACCCGTCAAACAACAAACGTCACTCAAACAAATGCGACTGATGAGACGTATTCAAATGAAAAATAGATAAAACAGCCGTTTCATGTGATCGAGATCGAAAAAATAACAACGCATTGTACACAATTTTTTGTACTTGATAAACTCATTGGCGCACACCATACTTTTATTTATATTAATAATTTCAACGAATATCGAATATGGTTGTTGCAAATTTTGTTCGCCCTGTATCTTCGAAACAAAGGGGTTTTTCAGAAATCATCATAGGACAAAATATTCTTAGAATAAGCCAAGAATAACCCCTTGAATTTTTGCCGCATGTTTACTTAACACCCTGTATATAATTCTATATAACACCGGTTGTAAGGTATAACCTGAAGCGTACAATTTCTTTGTTCCTACGAAATGTCATCGCATTAATGCATAGAGATATCGCTTTAATGTACAACAGTTTATAACACAAAAAAATTTGCTACGATGAAGAAATATCTCTAACACCGAAACGGTTCTCTTTAGACTACAACGAACTGTTGGATATAAGCGATATGTTTATTGTAGTAAACACCGCTTACAACCTGTTTAAAGAGAAATAATAATGGGTGAGCAGCCAATCGTCAGACGGATAAAGGGAATTTTATTTATCAATTTTGGCTGCTCACCTATTATTATTTCTCTTTGAACCCTACAGCCACTACTTCTACCCAACCTAATACCGTTTATTTCATAACTTGAAGACCCTCCGAAGCTCATAGTGTGTATAATTTAGACATATAATACTAAAAACAGTTTAGAACTAGAACCTTTATAACCGCTACCATTTTAAACCTTAAAAAAATAATTCTGAGATATTTTAAGCCAAACAAACACACTGGCTTAAGTCTAACGATTTTTTTTGTAAATGTTTGTAAATATGAATATCGCATATGCAAATAGAAGAAATCTAATAAAGGACTTGAAGATTATCCATTAGTTTATTTTAATTTAATAAATAGTTTCAAAAATTAAAATGTAGGTTCTAATTAAATTAATAAATAATTTTCTACGTTTAGAAAAATGTTTGATTTTAAGTTTGAAAAATGGGAAAATAATTACGAATTATAGAAATAATTGAATTTAATTTTTTTGAGTCATTGTTTTTCTAAATTTTAAGATTCATTTTCGTTATTTAATTTTTTCCAAAAAGCAAAATGTATATAGCAAGTTGATGCATAAAGTTAATATTATAGAAAGGAACAAATTAAATAGAAATAAACAAATATGTAATGAACCACCAAAAACGTTTGTATGCCAAAGCTATCTGAACAAATCGAAAAAACTTTAAAACCATACAACTTAGATGTCGCTCATAACCACTGAAAAATAACAAACAACTACTCACACAAACAAAACAAAAAATGACTGCCTTAAAAAAACTCACGTAATTTACAAAATTTATTGCAGTAGAGATAAGATTTAACAGTACTTATATTGGCAAAAGAAAATATATACACAAATACAATATAAAAACAAAAAACTATATCAATTTAGGACACACTTTTGATTTTGAAAACACAAAAATACCAGAAACCCAAACAAACTATAATATATTGTGCGACAAATTATTAATGGAATTATGGTTTAAATGAAAGGCAAATTTCTCCATTTAACAACGTTTCAACATTTTTTAATGTCTTCTTCAAGTTTTTTTTTTGTATAAAGTGAATATTAATTATAGGTAATAGTAAAGATGACTTCTGACTGATTAACAATTTGTCGCAGAATAGAATATATTGGCTAACTAATAAATTCAAGAAACTACAACAACACACATAAAAGCAATGTGTATTATCAAAAAAAAACACAACAATCGATTAATTATAGAGAATACATAAACCCATATAGTGTTAGTATAATTTATCATAACGTAATACACTAACTAATCAATTGCCTTCATCTTACATTAAAAAAGAAACAAGCAAAAATTGTTTCCAAGTACCTATAACTAGTAAATTTTCATAATGTGCAAATGAATTCACAAAATCTTGTTAGTTAAATTGTTTGCACCCTTGTAAATAAAATATTGTTTATGATTTTAAAAATAGTATGGGAAACGCAAACAAAAAATAAAATAATTGAAGTAATCCTATGTGAATGCTGGAGTTTGGAATTGAAGAATATTGAAATGGTAATAGTGGTCCTTTCCATTCAAAAGTTTTTTTTAAAATCTATAGCACTACATGTTTCGGCGATCTGCCATCATCAGGTAATGATTTACGTTGATTATTAAAATACAATAAAAAAAGTCGAACAACACTACATGGAAAAAGTAATTTTAATTTAGGTCAATTCAAAAATTAGATTAAAAAATTAAATCAAAATCAAGAGAGAGAGATAAGTATGATCATCATCATGATGAAATACACTCCCCACCGATCATTCAAAATAGTATACTTTTTTTTTTAGTTTAATGTTGATTTAATTTTTTAATCTAATTTTTGAATTGACCTAAATTAAAATTATTTTTTCCATGGAGTGTTGTTGGAATTTTTTCATTGTATTTTAATAATCAACGTAAATCATTACCTGATGACGGCATATCGGCGAAACATGTAGTACTGTAAGATTTTAAATAAAACTTTTGAATGGGAAGGACCACTATTATCATTACTATATTTTTCAAAAAATAAAGTATTTTCGTACGATTTTTCATATGTTAAACGTTTAGTTTTATGTTTGTTTGTGTATTGAATTATAAAAATAAAAAAATAAATTATGTTGTACTTATGAAAAAAACACGTTAAATGTTTATTTCAATACTCATAGAAAGATGTCACAAACAATAAAATTCAAATAAACATATAAATGCGTTACTTTATACAACTAAATCATCAATACATGAGTAGCGCACACATATTCCTGTTACAAGTTTGTATCATTTACGCAACACATTTACTGTTTAGTTTTTGACGAACTAAAGTTTTACAATTATGTTTTTTTTTATGAAAAAGAATCCTATTTTGGAGTGTCTTGATATTAGGTCTTTATCGGGATTCTAAACTGTAAAATTATACACAATATTTACAATTCTAATTGCTGCGCAGAATATACTCTTAAATTTGCCAAAATTCAATTCGTATAATCAGCAACTATATAATTTATAATAAGTAATTACCAAACAATTCTACAGAAAATTTTAACTTTTTAAAAGCACTCAAATTTTATAATTTATGAAGTAAATATGGACAGTTTGAAGAAAAGGACTAAGGCGAATACTATTAATGTGAAAATAACTTTTACATTCTTTCCCATTGTTCCATTTATTTGCAAAGGTAATTTCATATAAGTGATTATTAAAATTCCTTCTCTGACAGCACAATCACATTATTATATACTCTTAAATTTGCCAAAAAATGCTTCTTGAATTCCTATAATTACCTACAACAAATTCTACGGAAAATTTTAAGTTTTTAAAAGCAGTGAAATTTTAAAACTTATTGAAGTAAATATGGAAGAAAAGAAAGAAGGCGTATACTATTAATGTGAATAAGTTTTACATTCTTCTCATTGCTCCCTTTATTGCAGAGGCAATTTCATATAAGTGATCTGTCCTTTCACTTATTAAAATTTCTTCTCTGACAGCACAATCACATTATTAGTGTAACTTAAACTAATACGATCACTATCATATGTGTTATATATTTCATGTCTTAAAATAATTGTATCCATATAAAAAATTCAATGACACAAAATAACACAATGGCGTATTTATAGATACATAATTATCGTAAACGCATCGAGTGTATAGAAGTTTCATTATTACGATATAAATTTACAGTTGACCAATTGTATATTTCACACATATTAGTTTAGTACGTCCCTCTTCCGAATAGCTAGGAAGCGGTACGAAATTTATAACGGTATCGATTTAGTTGCTCTTCACTGTACCTCATAGTAAAGACTCCAGAATAGTGTAATTGCTTGTTACGTAACAGAAGCGTTGTCTAGGCAAGTATGTGCGACAAAAATAAATGTGTGTTCCTTTTATAGCATCATAAAACTTTCGAATGACATTTCGCAGAGTTCATATGTAATTCAAAAGGCGTAATAGAACAAGGTCACAACATCTGTACTTTTCAGATTTTGCGTTCATCTACAAATAACGGTACCTGAAAAAAAAATAGTTTGTACTATTAAGATGATGACCACGATACCATTATATCACGGACAATGTCTGCATGAATCATAAACACGTTTATAGTCATACCACCTAATTAATTACCATATCAAACTATTTTATGCAGTTAACGGTTTAATAGCTTCCTAAATAAATCGTATCTGTGGTTTTACTATATATATATATATATGTCTATGTTAGTCAGTAATGGATAATATTAAAACTTCCGCAGTTTGCTTTTCCTCTCAAAAAAATAAGTAAAATCATTCGTTTGCGTAGCTATGTACTTAATCGATATTAGATAATTCAATACTGACAAATACTACAAACACTTAGTTGTTTAAAATTTACAACATGTCCCAGTACAGCTCATTTAAGTGAAACGTATTGCTGACCACACGATTATCGAAAGGAGCATTGGTCCTTGAAAACTGGCTGTCTACAATGTAAATAAACACTCAATTAAGACTAATATGTATTAAGTGTGGGTATATAAACAGTTAGTCGTTTTATATTATGCTTCCAATCCTTCTTACTTCATTCTACTTGAATTTTAATATTCATAAGGATTAGATAATTGTTGACCTTTAGGGATAAGAAACGTTTAACCGCATTTTTCTAACGTTTACTGCCAATTTCTCATGGAAGTGGAAACCCCACCCAGGATTGTAAAGAAAGAACGTTTCAAAACCTTTCCTGTTAAGTGAAAAAAAAGTGTAAAATTTTATACTAGTAGTACAGATGCATTTGATAATTCACTGTAAAATTCTTCAATGCTACAGGAAGTATTTAAACTAGATGTTAATTTCTCATGTAACTTCACTCGCTAATTAATCGGAATTTCTTGATTCTTTTTTTGGTAAGGTTGATTTCTCTTTTGTTGTGTAATAGATTACTCGAAAGGATCTAAAAATAAAATATTTCGTCTTATATGGCTACTCTGAAATACAGAATTATTACAAAAAAAAAGATCGGAGCATTTGTTCCTAATTAATAAGAACCGCAAAATGTTCATTTAATTTCTATTGTTGTTGCTTTTCCTTTTTATATCAGTTAGCATATTGGTATAAACCACAGTCGCAGAACAACTTCTTCGGAAATTTCTTTGCTTTTAACACTGGAAAACAAACGGAAAAGAGCGTTACAGTATCTTGTAAAAAAATATTCATTGTATGTATTTGCAATACTAGTGCCATTTAAGGAGAACTGCAGCTTCAATTTTTGTTTGCAAAAACTTTCTGTCGACATTTATGAACTGCATAAACTATAAACTCTTTTATTGCTCACATAATATTACAGTTTCCGTTAACCTCGTTTCTGTTTTTATAGCATCATATTTGACTTGTGTGGAATGTTTCTGTTGCAACAGTTTTTACTTTGGAATTATGCTTTATGTTCTATGACACCTTTATCATTTTAACAGATTTTATGGTATATTTTTTAAGTAACTGTAGTTTTCCCTTAGACTGATATACTATATGGCTATAGGAGAAGTACACATATAACGTACTGCTGTGGTTTATTCAACCCATTTATCGCTGAGTGTATTTTAAGTTGCATATTTTGCTTGTTTTGATTTTTGTCAGATCAGCTGATTTTCAATTTACCGAGAATTTTCACAATTTTATATTTATTTTGATTAAGTTTAGTTTAAGAGTTTATTGTATGATTTTAATTTTGTAGTGTTAAGTTTTTTTATTTATTTCAGTTAAATTGTCTATTGTTCGCTTGTGCTGATTTAATGCGTATTCTGTTTAATATTGTCATATTGTTATACGTCTGCGTTGTAAGATTTTGAGGCAGGGATTTTTGTAAGAAAAACAATTGTAGAATTTTGTTAAGGACTTCCTTGTTCGTCTATTGACGTGAATGGACGTATTTTTAAATCTTTGTTGCCATTTTGTAATCAATTTTGATATTGTAAATTTCGCATTAATTCTGTAATTATTTAGTCAATCAAGGAATTTTTAATGTAATAATTGTTAAAATATTAAAGTGTGCACTTTATAGATATAAGATCAATTATTATTTTTTTTGTTTAGGAAGATTAATTTTAGTTTTTTCTCTCATTTATTTAAAGAGTTAATTTTGTGTTAATCTAGTTTGCTGCATCATTTTTATTTTTCAATCACCTCGTTTGGGTGAGTAGAAGCATTGTTCTTTCATTTAGCTTTTTCATTTTCTGTAAATTTCTAGCTTTTGTCCACGCTTAGATTTTAATTTGTGAAACCACGTGGATAGAAGTTCTAAGATATTGAATAGTCTTCCTGGACAAATTAATACCTTTCTTTTTTTGCTTTGTATAGGAAATAGCATTGTCCTATTTTAATTTAGAGTTAAGTGCAGTTTTTATTTTAGGCCAGAACCTTCAGTTCAGTGTTTTTTTTTCTGCACCTTTGTAATTTAGCCCGTTTTGTTAAATAATTTGATTGTTTAGTAGCGTCATTGGGTTAAAAATTCTGTTCTTTTATTTTATTTTAAACCTTTACAATTTTTCGGGTAATTAAGAAAGTCTATTTCATTGCTTCCACAATTTTACTTTTCGTGTTAAATTAAAGTTTTATTCGCGAGGGTAACTCTGAGATTAATAGTTCTTTTGCGTTCTTTAAAATCTTTTCCGTTGAGCTAGCTATTAATATTTTATTTTCTGTTTCATTTTAAGCATTCTCATTGATTTCAATTAGCACACAGCAGTACGTAACCACATATGCACATAGGCCGACGGATATCACTATAACCCCGCCCTATAATGCACGTGGATCATAAATGATAGTACTATAAACATACTAGAAATTTAAAATTGCCAAAATGAAATAATTTACATATAAGTCAACTAAGAGATTTTTTCTTGACGAAACATATTCACCATACCTCAAAATAACTGCTGCTATGGATAAAATCTCAACTCAGAAGAAATAAGCTCTGTTCAAAATCAATCGCTTTAATCAATATTTACTTGAGCGCCGCGTGTTCTCTTTTAATTAATAATATCTTTTAAATATCTATGCTTTACTCGTTTAAAAATCATGTATATCTCGTGCTTATTGTACACCCGTACAGACCTTTATTTAGATGATACAGTATCTTGCCTTCATTACATATATATTGTGAAACTGTGTAAAAACAACATAAATAAGGATAAAAACATCTCAAGTACGTAAAATGAGTTCGCTTATTAAATAACAATTACGTGCTTTGTTAGTAATTCCAAGTTTTGCGATATAAATAATCATAGACACATACGTTTAAAATTAACTTTCACAATTTCCGCGATTTCGGAACTATTCATCGTGCGTAATTCTATGCTCAAAAGACGGGTAAACAGTATGTGCAACATTTGCTGGTAAAAATTACTGGGTATTCGAATGGCTCAGACCGGGAAAATCGTCGAAAATTTACCCAACAATTATATAGGCAAAATTAATATGATAAACTTTGTTTAAAAATAACCATAATTTTGGGAGGAATTCGGAATAAATAGGATTTTATCAAAATAGCCGTTAAATTGTATAAAATTACTCAAGACACCAAAAGTTGGACCTTCCAGTATATCGGTGTCCCAGCCCATATAGATCGCTGCCTATAATTTTTTTGATTATAGATATCTTTTTAATAAATGACACGTTATTTACTGTAAATTCGCAATTATTTAACTTAAGTAACAATTACACTGAAAGGAATAAGAGGTTTCGAGTGAAATCAATTTTCGAAATTTAAATGGAAAACTGTATATTTTGGCATATACGAACTCTACGAAATTTTCTGAGCGAAAACACAAGTACAGCAAATAATTTTTATGTAAAATAAACTGTATCATAGACAGAATGTTGAAATGCTACGTCTTACATATCCAGTCTAGTATATTATGACAACTTGTATATTATTATGTAAGTATTATTAATATAATTTGGCTGAACATTAAATAGTACCTACTTCTAATTGTAAGTCTAATTAGCATAGGTTATTAAGTAAATATATGGAATATAATATTCAACATTTGTATTTAATTTATTCCGAAAATAATTTTTTTATATATCTTATTTCCCAAGTTCCAGTTCACTTAAATTCTATGTTTAGTGCATTCCTAATTTTAGTTGTACCTTATAGGCTAAAAGTACCTACTCGTCTTGTATATATCATAGTAATAGTAAGAATGAATGCAACTAAAAAAATACTACTACGACATTACTTTAAAAACTAAAATGAACTAAATATAAATTAAATAAAGAAAATAAATAAATATATAAATAAATAAAAGCCATTTCTTGCTTTTGTTTTAAATGCACCATTCTGAATGATTTTTTGCACTGTTTCGTAAGACCCTCCCGTTAATTTCCATGTTCTAACAATTGTCTCTGTTTTAGTCCCATATTTCTCACTCTTCAAATTATTGTATGTATTCAGCATTATCTGCTGTTTCAGTGCTCCAATGATTTCTGGCACTATTAACAAACATCGTCTCTTACTAAATGTTGAATGCTCATCGGTAGTTCACGGTTTCCACGTGTTCGTATTTCACAAATTTAAACATCCACACTTGTCGCGACTGTCTTTCAACTATATTTTCTTATTTATTACCTTCTTATATATAGTGTATAGCGTCCAAGGGGATTGGTGTATATAAATTGAAATTAAATTAAATCAAAAGCTAAATTCGTGTTCCAATCCTTTTTTTATTAATATCTTATTGCGACATGAGGATTAATTAAATATTTTGATTTTATTTAATTTCAACTTCTATATATGTTGCTTTGTATAAATTGGTTAATCCCAAGTCTTCAATAATTCGAATATTATCACTGCAAAAGACACTAAAGGCATACACTCAATAAAACTAATTTACGTTGAATAAAATAAAATAATGCCAGTCCCTGCCAGTTAAAATCATGTGATGGGGTGATCCAAGACACAGATGGCTACTCGCCATTTCATTGGCTAGAAATAAATTTTGACCCCCAACCAACTGCTGCATATTTCGCTCAAATATATAGTCATCTCCTGAAGTAAGAAATTTGTTTGAAGTAAGAAAGTACCCATGTTGTCTCACCACTGTGAAAGTAATTAAACCAATCCAACATTTTTACAAAGTTAAACTATATTATTGTATTAAGACCATACTGAACTAAGTCGTTTGTTTGAATATATTAAACTTCCTAACCAAATATTTGTTTCAGTCAATTAGTGTACATTTCTTGCACATATTTGAAACAACAAAGAGCATGGTTGTTGCAAAGAAAATATGCTTAACAAAATATATTTGGTTGGTTCAAATAAGTATATCGGTTTTTCAGTGTGTGCTACTGGGGGCATACCTAATAAAAGTAAAATAACCATTTTGATTTTTAGTTAAGAGCTCTATTTACTTTACTATTTTCGTTGTACTTGTTTCTATGACTTTTCAGTTGATATCAAATTTATCGCCTTTTTTTGTGAAACGATTTTGTAACTGTAAAATTTGCCCTAATGAAAAGTGTTATAAGGTGGTGCTTTTTTAGATCCTTGTAGATTTGTCTTTTGGGTATTAAAGCGTCTATATACCTTATATACTACTAGTTTTATGATGTTTCGTTAATTATCTACAAAATTGACCTTCCAATATTATCTGTAGTTCTCGTATTATTTTTCTTTTGGGTTTAAGGTCGTGTAGAATCAGTAACAAACTTTTTAAGTTCTCCTTTGCATTTTATTTAAATTTTTCCTCTACGATCGTTTCGTTATTATCTTTGTGGTTTAACTATTCAAGGTGTATTGTAATATATTGGTAAAGCAGGGCAAGCAGTGCTGTAATTTATTATTATAACAGAGACGAATCAATTTGTAGGTCACTGATTGTGCTGGCTTTACACGATATATTTAAACCGTATGTAGAAAAATTTATCACAAAATATAATGAAACGATCGTAATAGAAAAATTAAAATAAAATGCAAAGGAGAACTTAAAAAAAAAAGTTTTTCACTAATTCTACCCGACCTTAAACCCAAAAGAAAAATAATACAAGTTTCATGATGGGTACCTTAAAAGCTTAGAAAATCTCTATCCAGTAATTAATTAATGCATTCCTTAAAGAATAGTAAATGCGTTCGTGAATTCCACAACAGCATTTTCATTCCACAATTTTAAATATGATTCCTACTTTCTATTTTACCCTACTCACTAATTGTGTCGGTTTTATAAATATCAAACAAAAACTAGTATAGAAATCTCAGCTAACCTCTCTTTAAGATAAAAGAATTTAATTCAATGTATGCAGCCTACGTTGCCAATTAATTCTTTGAACTAATTATTGTTCATAGAACACACATGAACAATAAATAAATGAGTTATAACTCTTTTCGTTATTGGAACTATTACAACCCTATTATACAATTCATAGCATCTAGTAATCGTACCTGCATAGATACGATAACAATGAATCAAGATGATCGACTTGGCGGAGAGTTCATTAAAAATATCCTTAGGCCAAACGAACGTCGGTCCATTGCACGAACAAGTCATCATTTACTTATGAGTGTGCTCAGATCAACGGACAACACGGCAGAGGCTACAATAACGACGGCGAAACAGAGAATGCTTTCGACTCGCTTCCTTTTCAGGTTAGTAGGCTACTGAAGAAACTGGTATGATGACCGGCTCTCGAGTAGCGTTGAGAGTCGGCATTTTGCGATTATCTACAAGAACGTTCGCGCATACAATTTATCGACGAGGTCTTATCTCAATAAGTATCGATTTTTTTTTCGCTTATAGTAAAAGTTAATACCGCTCATGAATACATAAGTAGAATTTTCATGGTCCTTCCCCCAATTGGCAATTTGTATTCCGTATAGTAGGGGTAGAATATCTGCAGTGGTGATGAGAATGAATTCTTTTTTATTTTTTTATTCAAATTCGTTGTTTATTAATAGTGTTTTTTTTTTTTTATCAGTTTCAATTTTCAAAATTTAATTTCAAGTAAAATAATAGATTATATTGAATACTTGTTGTGGTTTATATATTAAATTCGTGTTAACTTTGTTCTTTGCATAAATTTAACAACTTAAATTTAAATTCAAATTTGTTACCAACGTAACAACACCACAAACCAGAGTGACCGTTTGAGAATACACAAAAATTCTATCGTAGTTCACATATTGTTTACCGATTTGAAATAGAACCACAGTTGCTTGTTGGTTTCTGTATGTTTAAAAATAAAGAACATTTGTAACAAACTGTGCCATTACTATGAATCAGTTCACATATGCAACAATACTTTTGCCGAAAAACAATTTTATTACCAAAAGATGAATAAACTAGCGGATCATTGGTCACTCGTCATTGTCTGCTTAGTAAAGCTCGACCAAAAAGTCTTAAAGATTTGTCTATTTTCTAATTTCTTCAGATTAAGAGACGACGTCTTGTTTTTGGAAAAAAATAATTCATGTTTTTAAACTCAATAAGGCACACTACTACTGATCCATTCGTGTTTAACATAATTTATTTAGACATGTTTCGGCACGTAGACAACTTCAGGTTCCTTCAATTATACTAAAAGTTGTAAAGCGATCATTTTCTTAATATACTGTTTGCTATGTCGGACCCCGTGTTTCGGAAATTTAAATGTGTAATTTTATTTATTCCAAATCAGCCTTGTCAAAACAATGTTAGAGTTTCCACAGTTCTTATATTTGTTTATTTTGCTAAGAATTTTGTAATTGATTTAATTGTTTGTATCATTTTATTTGTTCAGTTGTGTATATTTAATTTCATGCGTACTCCTGTATATAGTTTATTTTGCTAGTTTTTTCTTTGCGATGCGTTGCGCCGTCATCGTTCACAGATGTAAATTTCATATATATGCGAGTGTTACCTTAGAGGCCCAAGCAGTTACCAGATAGACGAGCGCGTGTATAGTCTTGTTTTGTTGTTTTTGGTTACCGTTTCTGGTAATTCGTTGTAAGTTCAAGATGTAGTTCGTTGGGTTGTATTTTAAAAATCGTCCATCTAGTAATTGGTTTATTAATTAGTGTTAGATATTTGTGCACAATTCATGTAAGGCTTTTTAAATTATTAAATATTAATTCGTTTTAGAAGTAATCGCGTTTAGAGTTTAAATTTTCCGTTTTTTTTTGTAGTTATCAAATTAATTTTATTTTCATCACCCTCGGGGGTAGGTGAAGTGAAGCTGTGAGCTTGTTTTAAATTTCATTTTTGATTTTGCTTGTTTCTCCACGTTGATTGAATTAAATTTTAGTTTGCCTTGAATTTTTGAAACCACGTGGATTTTTTGTGGGTATTTGAAATTCCTTCTAGAACGAATTCACCATTTTTGTTTGCTAAAAAGGATTTGCATTGTCCTTTTTAAAATGGTAAATCACGAAGGGGTTATTTTAATCCAATACCTTCTGTATTTAGGTTTTTTCCCCTATTGTTGTTAATTAAATGTTTTTTTTTTCTTTTACAATAAATGTTAATGATTGTAAATATCATTTTAAAATCACAGTTTCTTTTATTTCTGAATCAGCCATTTCATTTTTGGGATCTTTAAAGAAGTCAATTTTGCAAACGCCCACTATTAATTTTAAAAAAATTCTCTGAGATTTAAGAATCTCTGGCGCCCTTTTAAATTCATTTTTGCTGAGCTAGCTAAATTAATTTTGTCATTTTTAATTTCTTTAAACTTGTATGCTTGGACAATCAGGTCACAGCAGTATGTAATACAAAAAAAGAAATTTAGAATAAATAATTAAGGAACATATGTAAGGAACAGAAACGGGTAAAATGTAGTTTTTATCAACATCTGTGAAATGGGTGAAATAGGTCACAAAAGCATAATTGACAGTTGATAGAATTTTACACAAAACCTATTTAACTATTTCAAATTAAATTAAAATTCTTCTTAAAGTTTAAAACTTATTAAATTTAAAAATATGTTATTAATAGATTAAACTTTAATATTTATTACAAATAACCACAATTTCCAATACTCCCATTTTTTTTATCTTTTTTAATAGGACAATTAAAAAATTCTCAAGATCACCTGGTAAACGATATAATAAAGAATTAGAAAATATTGGAAATTGTTGTTATATGAAATCGAAAATACCTAATTATGATCATTGAGGGATTTTTGCAGTCTCTAATTGGTTTTGACCAGCCCTGTAACTATATCAAAAGAGACTACCTTGATAACAGCCTGGCTGTCAGTCATTATACTAATTTTCCTCCTCATGTAGCCCCTCTTTGCAATCATTTCTGCGCAGGCTGCAAGGGCGAATACCTCTGCCTGGAAAACCGTCGCATGATTCCCCAGGCTTATGGATATCCTTTGATTAGGGCTCGGTCCACAAATACCGGCTCCAGTACCCTGGCTGGATTTGGATCCTCGGTGACCAGTTTCGTTAGCATGATCTCACTACGTGCCTGGTCTCTGTTCGGTATGGAGATTTTCCACCTTTTCAGTGAAGCTATTTGGTGCCATGGTCCGTGGGCTTCAGCAATGTCCCGTCGTGCCCGTAGTATAAGTGTGTCCTCCCACCCTGAAGTTGGGATGCCACAGTTGTTGGTTTTCAGTCTAAGGATCGCATTCATAACCACCGCTTTCACATAAAGCTCCAGCGGGGAGATGCTCACAATGGTCTCCAAAGAAGCGGTCTCTGTACTATTGATCTGTGCTGTTGATTGCACCAGTGATTCCCAGTAATGCCTGTCTCTGGACAGCGGCTAGCAGCATCACTGCGGAGGACACTACTGTCCTTCTCCACCAGACTACTGCCCTGTATGTTACCGCTGGTCTTATCACAGCAGTATATAGCCAATGGATCACCCTCGGCTTTAATACCCAGGTTTTACCAGCAACTCTCCGGCAGCGCCAAAATATTTACGTGCCCTGGTCGTTGTTTTAACTCAGTGATTTTTCCAGCTCAGTTTCGCATCGAGGGTAACACCTAGATACTTTACGTCTTTGGTTAATTGTTGCTGCTGTTCAAACAGTCCAATGCCGCGTAGGTCATTGAGTTTCCTCATGTTGGTGAAAGCAACCAACTTTGTTCTTTGTAGATAAACTGAGAACCCTTGTGAAAGGCACCATTACTCCACCATTTGCAGTGCATACGCATGATGTCCGCCACTACCCTCGGAAACTTCCCTTTAGCTACTATGACAATATCATCAGTGAATCCCTGCGACCATACTCCTTTGTCGTTTAATGACCTGATTGGATCATCCACGATCAAGCTGCACATCAGTGGTGACAATGATTCCTTTTTATCACAAATAACACATTATGTGATATATGCGCACATGCAGATATTCTAAAGACACACCACACGATATTTACTTCATTAAAAGTTATTACTGCGTCGTGGATATCTAAGGGAAATAATTAAATAACGCTAAAGTGTATTTTGATATTCTTTTGGCGCTTGGTGAAATTTTGTCAAATTCATCTAATTAACACCTGTCTTTTATCAAATATACAAATTTCCTTGTAGATCAATATAGAGAAAATATTTGTTGAAATTAATAAAATATTTAGATGGTATATGGAGACCAAAATTCAATCAGATACTATTTTTGAAAATACAAACCACGATTACATGTAAAACATAAGGAAAGAACGAAAACATTAAACGAGCAAAACCCAAGAAATATCATTATTTCGACAGAAGGTCGTGAAAGCTTGAATTACCAAGTTAGTGTTTGTTGTGTTTTTATGTTTGTCAGTTAGATTTCTACATTTTGCAACAAATTTATACAATTACTAAATATTCTATTAATTATATAAAATCGAAAATTACGGCTTCTTTTATTGAAAAAATGCAGGCTGCTACCTCTTCCATTTTACGTGAATAATATGATATAATTGTAATTTTACGGACCCGTGACCATTATTGACAGATCAAGCAGCCTACATTTTTAATACAGTTTAATAGACCATCACGGACAGTTACAGAACTTGCATTTAAATGCATTCACTGCACGCTCTGATAATTCTATATCCATTTCAAGAATCATGCTAAGCTTGTTGTTAGTTATTCTATATTACAATTGCAAATTCTCCTTAATATTACCTCAACAAATATTTTATTACTGACAAATTGTTTATGATCCTTGTCAGTAAATATGATATGCAAAATGATAATACTTTTTCTGTAAAATTACCCACATACTTTCTGTTTTCTCAATATTATAAGATCAAATTTAATGATAATCTAACTCTAAATTATTCTATTCCTTTTCCACGAAAAAGAACAAGATTACATAAACGTAACACTATATATCTGTTAACATGTGATTATATTACATTATTTAGGAAATAAAAACCAAAAAAAGATTACGGTACCACCGTGTATGTATGTTTCATTTAACTGAGGCGGAAGCTATTATTATCATGCACCGAATACAATCTAAATCGTACTTTCATCGCTAAGGTTGCTGTACACGCAATTATAGGGCTTCCTATAATTATATATCTCTATCTAGCAGTTACAAGATTATAGAAATAATTCCAAAATGTAAGTTATGTAACTATTGTATAGCTTCTCTGGAGATTTTGGGGAAAAATATACTTAAACACATCAAGGACAAATGGCTTAAATGGCTGAATTATAGATTTATACCATACTTTGTGCTCCTTTCCATGAGTTACATCTACGTGTCAAAATGTGGTAAGCAGCTGCGACACAATGAAGGTTATCGATCTAAAGTCAAAATTGGTTGAATATCTTTACTGTCGTTAGTACAGATCAATGGCGGTGAGGCAATCAGAATGTTTAGTTAGTCCAAATTTCACAGCTGTTCTTTTCTATTAACATTAACTCCAGCAAAAGCATTTGCACGAATCTGAGTGATCCAAACTACGTGCCGAGAAATTGCAGCACCTCGAAGGAGGTCAGTCACAAAGCTGAAATCTTAACAAAACAACTCGCTGCATGTAAGGAGTCGCTGATAATCATCTGTCAGAGCTTCATACACCAAGAGAAGTAGAAGTGCTTCCCTGGCTACCTCGCTCTCTAGATTTAAACCCAATCGAGCATGTGTGGGATATGATGGGTCGCTACATAAGGCGTTTACCACAAGTAGCAGACACCTTGCAGGAATTTAGTGGTCATCTACAATAAGCCTGGGATGAAATCCCACAAGAAGCCATTGATCATTTCACTCAGAACATGCTCCGCAGGGTTAGACAGTGCATAAGCAGTCGTGGAAATGTGACATTTTATTGATAATTTTTTGCTGATTGTGGATATTTTTTCCAATTGCTATGATTTACTACTGAAAACTGGTAGTTATGATTTACTACTTGAAACTTGCCAAAATTCCAGCTTTGTGTCTCAGCTTCTTCAAGGTGTTGCAATTTTTTTTTAGCCCGTAGAACGCTACTCTTCTAAACATTCTAACATCCTTATTAGAAGAAGAAACAGAACTTAGAGTGAACTTCCACTTTCATAAGCACATAATATATTGCTTTAGAAATTTCTCAATATAATAAATGCAGTGATCGACGCTAAACACAAAAGATATATTTCATTTTGATCTACTGATAATTTTAATATCAGGAAGCAAAAAGATGTCACAAGTCCCGAAATATCCTCTATTAATAACTCGTGATTTATTTTATTGATTATTGATGTCTGATGTAAGGTCTTACATTTATAGATCTTATTTTTTATTAATAATACTTGCATATGCTTTATTTTAGAATTCATTATCTAAATGCCATGATATTAAAATGATTTTTATTCCTACCAAGATATGGCAATATCTAAATATAAACAAGTTTTTTTTTTTGTGTTTGCGCATTCATAATTTCCAATTTTGCCATTGACAATTTAAGTAAACAATAAATAAAGTAACTTAATACTTATTTAACAATAGATGTAAGGTTTGGTAGGAACGGTAAAAATAAATTTTCTATTTAATTACTATTACCTTACTTTGTGACTGATGATTAAATAAAATTCCTTAGGTAATGGCCTTTCATTTTATTATCTACCATGCATACTTTTTCTTAATTATCTTAACGTTACGATGATTGTTTTATCATCTTATTCAAAAGGGTTTTCAGTATTTCGACACAACCATAACGTTTTGTTTACATCTATATTATTATTTACTTTAATTATTTAGTGATTAATTATTTAAAGCATTAACTTTAACTTAACTTTTTAACTTCTTACTGCATATTGCAGTAAGAGGTCCACTCAGAAGTATCTGTTTATGATGAGATGTTGTCTAGGTTCTCAATATTGTTGACGTTTCAATTATAAAATTAAAGTAATTGGTAGAGATTAACTAATTAGCGTAAAGAAAATAATATAGATTTAAACAAAATGTTGTAAGTTGTGTTGAAATAAAGAAAATGCTTTTGAAAGAGATGATAAAAAATCATCGAAACGTAAAGGTAATTAAGAAAAACCATGTATGATTAGAAAATAAAATGAAAGGCCATTACCTCAAGAATTTCAGCTAATCATAAGAAAGTTTGGCCAAGAAATAAAGGTGCGTAATTGTCACAATTCAGCATTTGTCCCTTATTACCTAAAGTAAGAGGGGCCAAGGAATATGGATAGGGGAAGTAAATCAAAGAAGGAAACAGATAATTGACATAATCCTAAACTTCCTGCATGCGAGTACACAGATTACTAAGTGGCGTGTATTTGAGAAATCCTCTCATCCGGATCATAAGTATATCTTCCTCGAAATTTGAATACACTCGCGAAGGGCTTGCTGACATAAATACACACAGGAGCTGGTAAACAACATCAAACAAGTCAAATCAGACATAAAAGAACCGTTAGATATTGAGTTAACTTCAGAATAGCTTCAAGAACCTGTGAGTAACTCACTGAAAACAATTAAGCTTAAAGGTAGCTAAGATAAAATCATGGAGGTAGCACTGTGAAGATATAGAAACTGTACCTGGAGAAGCAAGACTTCACGAACTTCTGATACAAGATCCGATTACTCGGTTGAATGCTATAAATAAAAAACCCACAACTAGATTTATAGATATTGGAAAGGATACTCTTGAGGTTCTACTGTATAAACACTTTCAGGAATGAGAATAAATTAATACTGGAGGTGAAATCGACCAGAAAAAAAAACCTAAGAACCACCCTCAAAGGGTGAACAGGGACCACTGGACGCCGACTAGGAGGGTAGTAACATACAACAGTGGGCTATCAACTCTTTCAAACCCCACAAATCGATTGATTCGGATGGAATTCGGATGTATTATTACACCAAGCAGAAGAATAAAAGGCAGTCTATATAAAGCCAGTCTACCTTTAGGATATAAACTCAATGTATGAAATAGGGCGAAGATTGCCTTTATACCTACCCAAAACTGGGCGACCCTCATACGCCGAGAGAAGGCATGGCGAGCCATAACCCTATCATAATTCGTCCTCAAAGCTGTAGAAAAACTGCTGCAAAAGTACATTATGGTAATCTCTACATAGCAGAGACCGCTGTATATTAATCAACATGCTTACTAGCCAGGTTTTCAGGTGATAGTGCCTTACATCAAGTTCCATCATGAGTGAAACGTCAATCAATAATCTAACGGCATTTCTGGCCATTGAAGGAGTATTGCACAACACTTCCTATGAATCAATGACAAGCGTTTCCAATAACAGTGGCAAGAGAAGCAGTAGTTGCAAGGGAATAAAAGCCATATGGAAAAAAGACTCATCGAAACGTTGAGAGCAGATGAAGCAATACAAGTGTCGGTGCGCAAGGATTGCCGACAGAGAGGAATGTTGTCTCTCCTGCTGTGGGATTACGGGTATCGAATTGACGATGCAATACTTATAATAGGAAAAAAGGTAATCACTGTTTCAGAACTCATACAGAGAGCTTAAAAAAACAGCGGAAGGATGGTGTATACAGCAAAGCTTAAAGTTTCATTTTGTGAAAATACTAGTTCACTAGATAGTTGGATGGTCAACTCACCCATTCTCTAAAACGGTAAAATTCAGCCAAGACGATTAATTCTTAATAATTAATTAATTCTTAGGAATGATTCTTGACTCTAAGCTGTCCTGGAGTAAACATTTAAACATTTTCGATTTTTTTTTAATATCAGGAAGCCAAAAGATGTCACAAGTCCCGAAATAGAGGATATTAATAACTCCTGATTTATTTTATTGATTATTGATGTCTGATGTAAAGTCTTACATTCTTGACTCTAAGCTGTCCTGGAATAAACATTTAAACACAATTAAATATAAAAGGGCATTAATGACGAACCGCAGAACAAATGAAAATAAAAACAGGGATTGAAACCACGCATAATTTATTGCTTATACATTGCAGCAGTAGGACTTACAGTAGGTTAATTTATGTGTGCTACTCACAGTAGGTTAATTTATGTCTGCCTGATTTGATAAATCAAGACAACGCAGATGTAGACATTTACTAAACATCCTGAGAACTTAAAAAAATGTCATAAACTTAATTTAGTAGTGCCGTAATACGCCGTCACCAGTACAGAAACTTTGTTTTTAGCAGCTGTATTATTTTTTTTTTAGTCCGACGAAGTTAAATTTTATGAGCTATGATCCACTTACTCCACCTTAATGTAAATGAAACAATACTGCCTTAATTTTGTGAATTGGTGTTCACAAACAGTTTCCACTTCACAATTCGGGAGACAAAGGCATACAAAAAATGAGTGCTCTTTGTTTGTTCCAGCTGAATAATAGTGCGATGATTAGAAAATATTACCTTGAATAAATGTGATGGTTGTGAATGTCCACCGAACCATAAGAATCGCGAAGTGTATGGTGAAAACGTGTGAAAATACCGAAGTGTCTAAGCATCAACAACACAACTCTCTCGGAACGAAGAAATAATTTGGCGAATATCACATTTCGCCGTCTTACAACTATGACAGTTATTCCAGGAGAGTAGAGATTTATTGTACGAGTTCAGTATTACACGATTAATATATTAAATGTGTGCTGTTATCACTTACTGATGGTAGCATGGTAAAATGGTAATTAGCATTGCAAAGTTAAATTCATTGACTATACTGCTAGCAGAAGAAGATTGTTGTACTACATCCATTCTATGTTCAATGCTAATTTTATAGATTTTACAGATCTTTGAAACAAATTGTCTGCTGAGTGATATTCTTAGTTACATAAAGTTTAACTGCAAATAGTTATATAATATTTCTTATTATTTTATTGCCTATTTCCCACCTTCGAAAAAATATAATTATTTATATTTGTAGGCGGGAGCAATGTTTACTTATTTAGTTTATTATTATTAGTTTCAAATTATATTGTACTTATAATCCAGTAGTTTAGAACAATTTCTTTTGCATTCAAAAAGTATATATTAAAATTATCAAATTTGGGAGAAAGTGGGACTACCGACATAGTCTTTACATAGTTTTTAAAACTGTCCACTCATACTTATATCATGTAATTTCCAAAAAATCTAGCGATGCAATTTGGTAATGCTTCCCGTAATAAAAGATTATTGTTTATCTTTACCTCCTATACTTTATCTATTATTAACATCACGTAGCGACTAGTGTTAGCGAACATGCTTTATCCAATAAAATCTCGCTGGTAAACATAATAAAACCAAACAAAAAAATTGTGTTGGAGTATCAGAATACAGTCCACACACAAAAGGGTTTTTCGTTCCCATACGCTAGGCAACCATTTATTATCTTTTAACTAACCAATGATTACTACGAAACAAATAAGCCATTGTTGGGTTAATGGCAATCGTAATATTCTTAGTTTGAGTATCGAACACAAGCATCCAACTCAATTAAAATTACTTAAAAACATAGCCTTTTCATAGAAAATATAGCTTGAATGCATTTGATACAGCAAGAGAATTTCGTTTGCACTTATTAATGGGTGCAGAATTAGAATTTTAGAAGACAAAGACAGAATTAGTATTTTTTATGTAGATACGCAATTCTTATTGATATTAGTAGACATTTACAAGTGAAACACATTCTTTTAAAAGCAGTTTCTACAAGTAAAATTAGAAGGTGAGAAAAATGTAAGAAAAAAACATGGCATTCGAAATTGTTAAATGATGGAACAAATTGATAACATAATTAATTCTTCAAGGATACATAAAAAAACCAAATAATTGTTATATTATTAATGTGATATTGTCTCCAAATTTGAATACAAATTTTGTGCTAATTTAATCATCAAAACATCATAAATAAGAAGATGCAAATACTGAACAGCATTAGTATACTATAAAGTATTGAGAAAAATACGACAGTTGGTAGACAATATAAAAGAAAAACAACAATTAATATACTGACATTCGGATAAATAAAATCATAAAATGATAAACTCATCAAAAACATCGTAAAATGTTGAAAAAAAATCTTCTATGTTAGACACGTGTGAGCTTATTTCACTTTTTTTGTGTGTATCATTATGGCAATACAATGTAAATATATAAATTTGTATATACGCTTGAGCTAGCTGTTCAAAGATTGCGATCAACTAGTATCAATTTTATTATTGAAGGCACAAATTCGTCTGAATGAACGAAAGTTAAATATTTTTAGTATTAGTTAAAATACAATTCCAAAAAAAAAAACAATTGTAGGAAGCTTTTATGGAATAGTTCAATATTCTAGTCCATTCATCAGCCTGCATATTTTTCGATAATTAGAAATACTATGTGATATAAATATATCTCTATTTTAATGGTTAAATTGGTATGAAATTTGGAGGAATTTGAAAATTGTGCAGGTAACAGGATGCAAGAGAAGTTTACTTATAATGTATTTATTGTTGTTTGACATTTAAATCTGACACCGTTTCAACATCATCTAATTATTCCCTCAGGTCCATTTTAGAAGTAGTCAGAATCTGTTGAGTTAAAATCTAAAATCTTACAGTGTTATTTCAATATCGTAAGTAAAGTTGATGGGACAACAAGTTTGGGTGTTAGGTGGACATTATACTATAAAAACTATCTGACAAGGTCTTTGATAAAAGGTATTTCACATAGAATTCATCAATTAAAAAGTTACAGATTGTTCCCCAAAAGGTACATTTGTTTCGGCGTTTAAAAGAAATAAGAAAGCTGATGATTGGATCAAAAGGAGGGTAGCTAGGTAAAAGAAGAAAATTAACATTTTTCGTTTTGCTTTTAAAGAAAATGTGTGAGTTAATTTTCACACATCTATACTTTCTTTTCTGTTTTATTACAAACATAAAATTTGGCAACTTGTCCAAATTCAAACCTATCTTCTATTTCCAATAATAAACCAACAACCTTAAAGTGAACTTCGAAAATGAATGGGCTTGCACATTAAAACATTGAATTAAAATTCTCTGTTACTGTTGTTTAGCCAATCATATTGTTGAAAGTGTTTGTATGCTTTAAGGCTTCGCAATATTTATCTTGCTTAAAAAAAAAGTCAACCTTGTATTCAACTTTAAATAACCAACTAGTTTCATACATATTCAAAAAAAAAAAACCATTCATTGTATTAAACATCTCAGTAAATAAAAACATCAACAATAAAATAAAAGATTATAAAACAAAATTGTCTGATCCTCGATAGTTGTTTTTCCAAATTTGAATAGAACAAGCTTGGTGTTTACATCCACAACTGGTTTAAAAATCAATTTATCGCAGCCCAAAAAATTCCAGTCGTTAAAGAAGACTGTTATCTCACTGTTTGTGTTAATTTACAATTTAAAGCATGTTTTAATCTTTAAAATAGTATTCATTACATATTCAGATACGTAAATATACAAAAAAAACGATTACATGCACTGGAGAACAGTCAAAATGTCCAAATAAATATCTCATATACATGAGATATTTCATCTATTTACGTTAACAGACGAAATACGTCATTACTTGCAACTTTGGACCATGTGATACTACGTTATTAAAACAAGCAACTAACAAAATTTTTTCCAATTTTTTTCGTGTTCAATTAAAGATACTGTATAGATATCCATTGTCTTTAAAATTGGATAACAAGAATTGGAAAATAATATATACGTATTAGATTGTGTGCTACACCGATTTATTAATTCCAGAAAAAATTAAATTGTAGCCCGGAGTGATCCAATATTTTATGTGTCTAAATGCTATTCTGATCAAAACTACATTATTCCAATTAAGGGTTCATTTATTCCTCTATCAGTAGTGTTTGACGGACCTAATGGATTTGTTTTCATTTTGACAAATACAAAATTTGCAATATGGTCATGACGTCATAGCATCTTAACTCACGCAATACCTTGGCTGTTATCATAAATGAATTATAACGATACATTAGCGACTTTGCTTGGATATCTTGATTATCTTTAAGGGTACATATTTATCAAAACGCAAAATAAAACCGGTTAAAAGGTAGTCTTAATGAAAACATGGCAGAAATTCTACTTGAGTCCCTTGTTAGAGTGTATACCGAGAGGACACTTTAGGCCTGGCAATTATCGTGATGTGAATAAAAGAGGAATGAAAATATAATTTCTATTCGCGAATCGCTGGACATGTGTAACTCGCTTCAAGTGAAGCCGGTATTCCATTCATTTCGTTAATTTCATAATAAGGCGTCACTGGGTATTAGGGTACGGTCCTCAGGTTTTATAACGGTTAGTAAATCAGTGATTTTATAAAAGAAATGGAGTATTATACGTTCGAGGAAGAACTATTCATAGCAAAACAATTTTGCGGTGGCAATTCAGCAGCAGTTATACACGATTTATTTGCAGTAAATTATCTCGAAAGGTCAATTTCTAGCGCGAGTACTATTCATAATACGGTCCGACGTTTTGAAACAACGTTTATATTAATAAATAACAAAAATAAAAATTTCCTAGCGAAAAATGTCAATCATCGAGTTTGTGCACTAGTGGAATTAAATCCCAGTATAATATCCAGATAAACTACTCGTGAATGTAATGTCAGTGCAGCAAATATTTTAATCCTTTTACATAAGAGTAAATATGTCTTGTACAAAATTAGCACATACCAACAAACCTTTTACAAGACCATTATTGCCGTTGCATGGAATTTTATGAATTAATGATTAATAAATATTCTGAACATGAATATTTTTTTCAATAATACGCTATTCGCTAACCAACAGCTGCTTCATTTACTATTGTTAGGTTTTTTAGAATCTATATTTGTTATTTTATTTGATTATTGACTTTTAAAACTGCTTTTCATTTTTTTTTTTTGATATTGTTTATGAGCGCTGTCACTGTTTGCAGTTTACATTATCTAATGCTTCGATATAAAAATAAGTATGAATAGAAAAACAACATGAATATATTTAGTTATCAAATGAGTATTGTCCTATTATTTCCCTTTTCACTAATACAAATATGATGTTGGATTTGAGTCTAGGAAAGTTAACATAAAATAATTCACAGAAAAACATATTCACCGAAGTACCTAAGTCTATTAAAATGCATTCAAAGTCAGCTTTGACAATTACCCGAAAGTAAATAAATCTCTGTTGCGGCCTCTTGCGTAGGTACGCCTACAGTTGAAGTTCTTCCCATTTCTGGTCGTCCAGAATGCAATCGCCAGCTTGCAGCTTTTTACCCTGTATGCTAACATCTACTTGGAATATGTTATAGTCCGTGCATTTATAAACTAGAATGTTATCACGAATATTAACTTTTCTCTCATCTTTTTTTTGTATTCTTACCTGACAAGAAGTTCTTTGTGGAATTAACATATATTTATGGCAAAACAAAGCCCTAAATTATAATATACAGCTGTTCCTGTTTCTCTATCTTCAAATTTACATTTAACAATATATTGCATTAAATTAGCAATTTAGAAGAGGTGCAATAGAGAATTAACTGACAGCGAGATGTTATATGAGCATATTGTATGCAATCTATTGTTAAATCTGCCCACGAATTCACGACGAGGGCCCCGTGTATCTTCCAGTTATCAAATCGCGCATGCATACATTAAATAAGTTATGCCATCGCCAGCTTGGCGAAATACGAATGGGGGGCGGTTAAATTTGAATACATTTCCTGCTTTCTACGTGGCAGAATCTGTTTCCCATCGATTATGCAAAGTATTCCCGTTCCTTTTTATTTACTGCACTAGAACACCAATGTAACTTGGATTTTGTGTTCTCTACGAACATTAGGTGTGTGATCCATATGTTACGAAGAGTTGAATTGTGTCTGAAACTATAAGAGAACTATGGCTTACTGTCTAGAAGCTTTACCAAACTTCAAGTGCTGCTAATAAGTCGCGAGATTATCGAATTGAAATTTGTGATAATCGAAATGGGTTTGAAGTGGAGAGGATAAAGTTGGAAGACGGCAAACTTTATGAGTAATTAATATTCATGAAATCCATCTGAAGTTCTAAATGTTATCGGATAAGGAGATTGAAGTTATCAATTGACCATTTTCCAGGATTTTCTTTATAGATATATAGATGGGAGTTATTACATAATTTCGGTCAAAAATAGTGTTTTATTATGTTTAGTTGGAGTAGCAAAGGGTTCTATATTTATTTCCGAAATAGTTTTATGAGACCGCGGAGTTAGCAAAATCAGTCAATAATGTCAAATATCAAACAGAAGACAAAAAAATAGGTGTGCTATATTATTTAGAATATTAATCATTAATAACAATAGCAGTTTAGAATGACAGTAAAAAAAGCTATAGGTTTCGAGGGTTTTCGAGGTTTTCGAGGTTTCTAAGAGGCCTATAGAGTTGAATTTGCAGCATTTGTTTACTGCCAGCCTCCAACAACTATGGATGATATGAAGATTCGAATTAGAAACGCATTTTCCAGAATCCGTGAAGAAATTCTGCTGAATGTAAGAGAGTACAAACGCGTGTTAGACAAAATGGGCGATTATATTGAAAATCCAGGGTTCTAATTATTTTTCTTTATGTATTTATTGGCAGGGTTTATTTACTTGATTGGTTTATTATTTGATTTTTTTTGTAATTCTTATATTAAATATTTATTTTCTCTCCTTCATTCTTACAGTCGTCGCCTACTAAGATTATAAATATGACAGTAACAATGGATAATTAATGTCAATCGAAACTGTAATAACTCGAAAAGTAAAAGAGATGTTCAACAAAAATCAAAGCACATGTTAGTAGGAACTCAATGATATAAACATATATAGAGTGTTCTATCAAAAAAAAGGTATACTCGTCTGAAGTTGACTGAATTTGTGCTTTAGTGTAAACACACCTGCAGGTGTAAGTAGGTCAGTAGCCCGTATTAAAATATTTCTAAATTTGGTTCACTTATTCTTAGTGGTAATTCAATTATAACCGCTTTTCTCAAAGAGTGCAAGCGACATAATTTTTGGAAAATCAAAAATATCTTTCGAGTTTAGCGCTAAAGTACATATGTTATATCGTTTTTTTTTTTTAGTTACTGGATTGATGGCTCAACGATGAAGTTACGTTTACTACCTCACAATCAGTGTTAATGGTTAATTGTTTTGTATAAAATTCATGAGATATTCAAAGAAATAATTATACTGAGACAGAGCTAGTAATCGTAATTTTTGCTGACCAGGACAAAGAAAACTACAAAGGTGTGCGTTTTCGAATGTTGTCCTCTAAGATCATAATTGCATCATACACTCTATATTTTTATTCAGTGTGTTCAAATAACCCCATGTAACATGTTTAATAAATGTGAAGCAAATTGGATCAAGAGCCTTTGAGAATATGCGCCATTTCTTTTAACCATGATCTCTATGATTCTCCATAGGATTCAAATTATCCACTCACCCTCTTAATACCAGTTTGTTTTATCCGTAGTGCCAAGAGTAAGCAAAAAGAAGTAAACAACGAGAACTATTTTTTGAGAATACTATAATACAAACGCTCTCTTTGGTTTTCTCCAAAGCAAAATTGAAACGAACGAAGAAAATCTTGAGGACTGTCTTCAAAATTATTCCAGTCGCTCTATGTGGCAGTAGTCCCTTCAGTCGTAATCTATGGAGCGATAGCATGATTGTAGAATACCAAACAAGCCTGGATGTGACTACAATCGTGCAAAGGAATGTAAGCATAGTAGTGACGGAAGCAATACCTTTTGCTTGGTCACCGGTGTTTTATGAAGCCAGCTTAATTACATTACACCTTAGACACATAAAGAATCAACGGTCACAGACACATGCTTGCATGGCAAATAAGCTAGTACAAAAGGTCACCACCGACTTGCTAGAGACACTATCGAATGTGACATGTACTTAATCCTTCATTCTGCACCACCTCCTACTCAAACATGTTGTAGTGAGGATGCAAAGACATTACACTTATGCAGACAGACACATGTTGCTTTATGGACAGTGCAAGAATACTACAGAGTGTGAGAGCAAGACATTCTATCGCATGAAATGTGTGCTGGGAAGAAGAGAACGATTAAACAGAAGTTAATCAAGATTCTCATTGGCAGTTAGGTGCTGTTGAAAGCATAATTACAGCGGATCTGGAATTGTAAAAATATTCGAAATACATTAGCGACGGCTAATAATTACGCATTCATTTTTGTAAGAAAGATGTTAGGGAGGTTTTTCATTCAGGAACTAGAAGTTGTTACTGGCGTTATAACACCTGTGATTGTTAAGCAAATAATTTCGCGCTAAACCAGAAAGAGTTTCGATTTTATATTCATGTCCCAGTATATTTTAGAACCAAGGAATTGTTCAAATTTTATTGCAGAAGTTGTCAGAATAATGTCTTTTGTGTTTACAGGTAACTGTAAACTAGTATTTAAAATTGGACTCTCCAAATACAGAATGCCAGCCATGTTTGGAGGGCAAGGAGACTACTGAAATGAGATATATAATCCCTTGGAAGGCTAAAATGTCTCTGGAAGACATGGAAAATATCACACTGAACAAGATTCTGAGCTACTTTAAAAACCTTAACTTATTTCATGAACTCTATTATAATATTCGCTCTAGAAAAAAAAGCCTGTAAAGAATTTTGTCCCAGTTCACTTCAGAAATTGCTCTTACTTCAAATTACAGAATCCAGGAACTCCCGAAACATTTAGGAAAGTGCAGTGATTTAGTTTAGTGTCACTGCTGGTAATGGTACCTTCTCATTGTAATTACAATGTATATAGTATAGTTTGTGGTAGGGTGTTTTAAGGTAGATAGCTGGATAGATAGCATGAATCACTAGCATCGTTTTTTTCTTACACACTTTTACATAAATCATTTTACGTCTCTCTACTATTACACTTTAATTATTCAATAGAGATATTCCACTCAAAATACCCAGAAAATAATGCAATAACTTGCACTTACCAATATATAGAGCAGTGATTTAGGTCAAGATATAAATTATGGTAGCGATAGAGAACATGTATGTTAAATTTGCTGTTAAATACTCACACAGTTCTTTGCAATTTAGTATTAGAAATTAACTAAATACCTTTGATCCTTATATTACTTTCACATAATCACTACATGTTACCTATTTTACATATCCGCACTTTTGCTAGAGCAACAGTTATTTCCTGCAATTAACGCTTGGTGAAGTAGGTGATATCCTAAGTAAGTAGATAACCTCACTTTATTTGAAGTACAAACGTACATGACACTACTCTCTATTGTTAATCAAGGATTTCGAAAAAAAAATAGTAATTAATGCTACTTTCTGTACATTACAAAAGCTAAGTGTTTTTTACTGTCAAGTACTGCTATCCACTCGGACATGCACGTGCTACATAAGAATCCATATGTACAGAAAATCAAATGGCGACAACATAGCAAAGGTTGGTTTAGAAAGTTTTTAGAATTCTTGTATGAATTGGTAATTACTGTAAATACTTATATGCAGATATATGTAAGTGCACATGGGTCGTAATGTTTAAAGTTTGACAATTGGGGACGGTTAAATACATATTTGTTTCTTTCTAGCCAATATGGATATCAAAAGAGTGTTTCATAAAATTTTATGTGCAAACATTTACTAGACATTTAGCTGTAAGTTTATATTTACAAAAATGGATGTTTAATTGTATAGTAAATGCACTATGATGAAGTTCCTAAGTATACGTTTATAAGCAATTTGTTTAAATGGGATTATATTTTCAAAGGTAAAATGTCCACAGTATCCTAAATTCAGTTATATTCTATAACAAGGGCTAGGCTGCGGCTAGTCGTTGGTATTGAAGAACCCATACACTCCGTTTTATTATTGGTTTGACCAATCGGGCCTGGTCATAGGTTAGAACGTGAAAAAATGCTAATCTTGATTTTTGTTCGTGGTGTCGAACCTTTCAGTCGAAATTGACTGATTCTTTGCTTATTTTATTTATCAATAACTCCCTAGTTAAAGAATTGTAGAGATGAAACGGTCAGTAAAGCAATTTTCTTCATTAAAACTATAATGCCTTGCTAGAATCACGTGACAATTTCAAATATAAATGTTTAATGACTTTTAAAATTTGAAACACTAATAATTATAATTACATTAACAGTCACAATATTTATTTTAATTAATTACGCTATTTTAGTTTTCTGTTGACTGCTGGTTTTAAATATTTTCTAAAGAAGGTAAATGCGAAAATGAGTTTCCTTTAATGTTTTATATACATAAAAATTAATTAATCCATTAATAAATGTTTTAAAATTTTCTTTTTCTATCTCATGTAGATCTTTATTAGAAAAGATTTTCACCTATTTTGACAGTGCAAAAATATTTATGATTCGTAAAAAATGTAAAGATTAAATAAATGCATTTTAATTTAATCGCTAAATAGAAAATTGGCTAATATATAAATATTCAAGAAATTTTAATCTAATAAGAATAGAAATAAAACAAAGTGAAAATAATTAACTGTTCTTATAGAATTAACACAGATGGTCTTAAATAATTTTAGGTTCGGAATATCTTAAGGCTGCTGGATAGTGTATCATCATTGCTTATTTTCCAAAATCCAGTTTTAAAAATTACGTAAAAAATTGATAAAGAATAGAATTCTTTTTCCTAATGAAGCCCTTCGAAATGAATCATGGTTTATCGGCAAAGATCTTCTTTCGAATTTTATTTCGTCTTTTTTTTGTATTTATCACATTAAAACGAAAAAAGAACTCTAGTAAAATTGGCAGTAATTTTTTAAGTACTGCTGTAAAAATAAATTTCAATGACATAAATAAACCCGTATTAATGAAAAGGATAAAATTTTTGTCCCAACAGAAGAGATTGAATTATATGACGCAACAGAATAAGACAATGCAGGATAGAATCGTTCCTAATACGAATATGTTTTAAAGTTAACTCTATTGTCCCGACAGAAAAAGGTAAACTAACGACAAAAAAGATATTTGAACGCCAACAAAATGTACAGAACGATTTATTTAATATTTACGCGGTAAAAAAGAAAATGTTGGTCAAAATAACTTTTGTTTTATTACCACGATTACACACATTGTCTTATTTTGTGGTGATGATTTTTTGTCGGGCGAAAGGCCTATTCTGGCATGCCAATATTTATTTGCCTATTGAAAATACAAAATAAAAAAAGTTCATCATTCGGCATTTTCAAGGAATTTCTACGGGGTACTCAATTGGCAACGTTGTAAAAAGAATCACATGGTAGCTATAAATAGTGCAGAAGTAAGGCACATCATTAAACAAGCCATAACCTTCTGATCCAAACTTATAAGGAAACAGCTAGTGCCAATAATCTGATGAATCTGGTAAATGTACTAGGATGTGCTTATTGCTAATGAAACGAACCGAGTTGGTTTTATATCCATTTGCGGTATGTGTCAAATGATTCAACCAAAAACAGCAAGCGAAAGATAGATACATAGTGTTTTTATGTTTATGCTATTTTCAAAGTGGGTGTTCATACATGTATATGTGGTTGAAGTGTGTTGCAATGTATTTACTTCTTCGATTTTGTCATATATCTACTTCAAATAGCAATCACCTAAAGTTAATGTTTTCATATCCAAGAACCTGCCAATTAACCTTTTACTGGACTTATCAAGCGTGCTCGTCTATTTTGGGGAAAGTATTGGGTATAAAATGTAGGGGTTGTTTTACAAAAGTTTAAGAAAGTACAAGTTCTAGTTGGGTCGTTGGTTTATATATGGCAAGAACAGCACCCAAACTATGACTTAAAAGAAGTGTGACTGAGTGCAATTGTGACTAGCTGTTTTCCTTCAGCTCAAAGTTGTTCCGATCAAATGAATTTAATGAAAGATTTAGAGCGATGTAAATCAACCCAACTATTTTATTTGTAAATATATAGTGCTATAGTCATTTTATTGTGGGATTTTAGTCAAACCTTGTAAATGCTCACGACGTTCTGCATAGGTATTACTAAAATATTAATTTAAAAACATATGTAATAATGCTAATAAATATTGAAATGAAATTTTCTCCTTGCAGTATTTTTTTTTTTGTTTTGGACATGAGCGGTATGTTGGACGTCATTCGGCTCCATCAGCTGATATTCAACACTTTTAAAATTAATTTAAAAACACGACAATATTGTAGATTTTAATAAAATATAGTATTGCGTCTTGTTAAAATTTATTATATCTTTTAGATACTTTTTCAGATGTATTCCAGAGAAATTAACTTGGCAACATTTGCTTTTAGGAGGATTTATAGTTTATTACTCTTGTGGAACGCACTTTTCATGGAAATTTATGCAATTCTAGTAATTGAAAGTGGTAGTTATGTTGATTAATAATATCCCCAGGGTAACATTGAAGGAATTTGTGTTTATTATACCATGGCTTAATTTAATTTGGAACAAAGTTTGAAGATTATTAACAGAATCAATAGAAGTAGCTATTAACTTCATTGAGATCATTTTTAAATCTTATTTAACTCGTTGAATTACATTACGAAAATGTCTTAGGTATGTACTAAAAATATCTATGCGCATATTCTACAGCTTACGACTCCTTCCGCATCTTGTTTTAGATTGTTGTTCCCTGCTTGTTCTCCATATATTTCTTATCAACATCACGTACAATTACTAAATCGTGTCGTTTTCTCCTAAAACTTCCTCTAATATCTTCATCGTGCAACACGACATCTCGAAGAAAGTAAAATAACGACATAAGTAATTGTAGGTACCATTTAAGCGATTCCCCAATGAAAGTTATCGTCGTTTTCAAGCGTTTCAAATTAGGGAGTAAAGATTCTAAGAGCGTAAAACTCTGGTAAACACCGTGCCTCTATTTAATTTGCCTTTACTTTGGCGACAGCGGGAATATGAAAGTTTTGACGTAACAGAGTCTCGCATTTATTTAGGCTTATTCGCGAAGATTTACGTCTTTCCGCTACTGTTAGAGTTTACGCTGCATGTATGTAAACCTATGTAACGAGTGTTGACAATGCTAGGAGGCATAGCGGCTGCGGTATAAGTGTGGCATATGAAAACTGGAAGTTATTAGAAAGTATTACAAATATGGTTAATATATGCGGGTTCTAAATTACGTCTTCCACCTACTGTATAGGCATTTTAATTTCGACCAAATATGGGTAGTATTATTTACATTCTGTTGTTGTAAATTGTTAACAAATGACCAGTAACAACTTTGTAAAAACTTTTTTTAATATTCTAAAAAGGAATATATTACATAAAATGTGATCGTTATGATCCTAGGGAAAGTTTATCTATATCATAACTCTTGTTAAATTATCCTTATGGCCCCTATAGATTAGTTTTAATTAAAACTATGACAAACGCTAACTTATTTCCGTTGAATTAGCATGCTGGCTTATCTATATCTGTTTTCCGGTGGTTTCATTTCATAATTTAAACTTTACTTAATTACATGTTATGCCTCAGATTCTCCAATCTTTCCAGAATGCCGATTTTTGCAAATTGCAATGCAGAAGGTTTAATGCTTACATTTGCAAATTCGTTTATATCGTCTTTAGCAACGTTTAATTTTTTCATTTATTTTTATAGTACCATATTCAATTCATTAGGGACAACATACTACTGTGGCTGGCACCCCGGTTTTCGCAAATTCAGATGTTGTCATGTTTACTCCGTTCAGCCTTTGTCAATGTTTCGAGAGAATTTTCACAAATGTAGATTTTATTTTTATATAAGATTTAGTTAATGAGTTTTAGTTGTTTTAAGTTAATTTCATTCATTTAAATGTCTAGCGTTCGCTTGTATAGTTTATGTTATTATGTTTTGAGATTTTGTCCGTTGGCGTACTGATCTGTGCGTTTGCATTGTACGCAGCGGTCGAGATTGTATCACGCAGTTCCTTGGTCGACTGTCACCGTGAGTACATGTATTTTTAAATTCATTGCTGCCATTTTGATTTCGTAATTTAATTCGCATAAATTGTCTTTTATATAGCAAATCAAGGAATTCACTTTATAATAATTGTTATTATATTGATGTGTACACATTGCAGATATAAGATCATTTATTATTTTTGTTCGGGAAGATATTTTAGTTTAAAGAGTTAGTTTTTCGTTTTTAAATTTTGTTGATTTGTTTTTAATTATTAATCACCTCGGGTTGGGTGAATAGAAGCTTTGTGCTTGCTATTAGTTTCCATTCTTGTTGTTTACTAGTAATTGTCCACGGTTAATTTAGTTTGTTTTACTTTGAAACCACGTGGTTTGCAATTGTAAGAATTACGATTATCTTCCTGAGCAAATTAATCTTTTGCTTTGATATAGGAAATAACATTGTCCTATTGTAATTTAGAATCAAATGCAGTTTTTGATTTAGGCCAGAACCCTCTGTTCACGGTTTTTTTCTGCAAATTGTAATTATCTTGTTTTTTTTTTTTCTTTTTTTTATAATAAATTTTTGATTGTGAATTAACGTCTTTGGGTTAAAAATACTGTTCTTTTATTTTATTAAAACTTTCATTTTTGGGGCATTTAAGAAAGTCAGTTTTCACTCACTCACAATTTACTTGTCGTGGTTAGATTCAAGTTTTAATTCGCGAGGGTGACTCTGAGATTTTTTGTTCTTTTGCGCCCTTTAAAAAATTTTATCTGTTGAGCTAGCTAATTTAATTTTTCCTTTTCATTTTTCTAAAATTCATTTTGCGTTTTTCAATTCAGTCAGTACACAGCAATACGTTATAAAAGTATAAGAGGTATGTAAATTAAAAATGAGATTGATTTGTTAAATAATGTTTATTGCAACAAAATTACAAAAAAATAAATATTGTCCTTGTCAAAATAACTTGCATGTGAAACTACACACCACTGGAGACGATTTTTCCATTCTTCATATAGCAATTTCCATGTTGTCCTAATTAGTGAAGTGTGAATTTGATGGAATTATAATTAATAAAGACGATCTTTCTTCAATTTATTTTATTTTATAAATTTCTTAGACTACATGTTTCGGCTGTTGTGCCGTCTTCAAGTCTAATACGTCTCAGGTGAAAACAAAATAATACTTGTCGCAATTTTTAAAATCTTGTAATAAATTAATGATATGACTAATAGAAGAGGAATGCAAAAATGCGATATAACTACGCATGGCCGTAGCCAAGTATGGGCAAGGAGCCCCTCCTCCCTAAATTTTGCCAGAATAGAACAAAAATTAAGCAATAAATTGATAAAAATGGGAAAATTGCTATTGCCATTCGTCGATTTCAATGTGTACAGATAGATAAACAGAGACAAGCACTTTTTCCCGAATACGAAAAAAGCACTTCTCATAACATTATCACAACCCTGTTCAACGGATTGCGATTGAGGGATCATTCAGTACTTTACGCAAAGGGGAAATTTGGCTACGATCTACCTTGACAGAATATCCATTGAACAACTTATGTTTAATGAGCTTTCATCGAAAAATAGTTGCGAAGAAAAGAGGAACTAATCAAGGAAGTAATTGGCAAGTTTGCACAAAATCCAAGGAAATTAAACTATGATTTTTATTTACGTGATAATTCAGAAGTTAGCTTTGGTATGTCGTGACAATTTTTTAAAATAAATCAATGGATATTAAATGTTCATTTTGTTAACTGTTAGATAAGTTCTCTTACGACTACAAAATGCATAAAAAGGATATAATGACGTACGAAAGAGTTGTCACTTATATCTTTTTTATTCCAACCCCCTGCGTAGATGTACAGCAGCCTTAGATGAATGTACTGACAAGAGGATGGCGAGGTCAGCATATCGCCGGTAGAGCTGAAAAAAATTGAGATGGTTCTAGAAGTCAAAAAGACAGATTGGTCAAAAATTAAAAGCGGTTTTTTTGAACGGCGAAAAAAATGTGTAAATTCATAATTTCCTTTTTGATATTAATAAAAAATAAAACGAGCAACATTTAGCTGTAATAAACTAAAAAAGGTCCGCATAAACTTTAGTCCTGTGGCCGCGCTCATAAATTGTAGTACCAAACATATGGGCCGTCTGGTCCAGTGGATAGCGCACTCGATTCCTAAAGGCAACGTCTGAAGTTCGAGGTTGTTGTCGTATTTATGTTTGTTAATAACATATAAGAAAACATTAAGTTTAATTTTCACATTTAAATTTAAATTATTGCGACACGTGAATAGCACATGAATTAAAATTCAATAAAAAACAAAATCAAAATCACGATGCAATAATACGTAAAATTTTTATATTATAAAAATTAAGTTAATGTAATATCAAGCATTTTCCATTTCGATCTATTTTCGTCATTAATTCATTTATTGTCATAATTTTTTATAGCGAGTGTTTCATGTTGTGAATGTGCTTATTATTGAATTTTAATTCATGCGCGATTCACGTGTCGTAACAATTTAAATTTATAATAAAAATTAAATTTATTTGCAAAAATAAAATTTATTAATCATTTACACATAAATTATTAAAGAAAATAAAATGAACACAACAACAGCCTTGAACTCCAGACTTTGTCTTTAGAAATCGAGTGCGCTATCCACTAGACCAGGTGGCCCGTCTATTTGTTACCTGCTACAATTTATTGATGTTATATGAGTGCGGCCACGGGAGTAAATATGGAGTTTATACAGGATTCTTTTAGTTTATTACAGTCAAATGTTTATTTTACATTTTTTATCAATATAATGATGTAAATTATGAATTTACATGATTAAACACGTTTTTTCGCCGCCCACACACACCAATTTTTTTCAGCTCAATCGGTGATGCTATATGACCTGGCCGTCCACTTGTAAGTTTACTTTGTTCAGAATGCAACAAATTTTCCCATGCAAGAAACACAATCATTAAATTAGTATCGAGTTTATATACTTATTCGGTAGTTATATGTAATCGACTTCTTGTGGGCCCCCCTCTAACAAAATTTCTGTCTACGCTCATGTAACTACACACTCACTTAGTTATATCGCACAACAGCCGAAACATATAGTCTAAGAAATTTATAAAATAAAATAAAGTGAAAGAGGACCAGTGCTTATTATTTACTATTACATCAAATTCATGTAGCAGTGCTGGAACTCGGAGAGTGGAATACCCTTTAGCTGGTCTGTTATATTTCAATGTTTTCAAATGTTCCAAAATGTCTCTCCTTGAGGAGATTTGTGAATCTCGAGAAGAGGAAAAAGTCACAAGTGCTCAAATCAGGCGAATAAGGAGGTTGAGAAGCTACAGAAATGTTGTTTTTTTTTTCTGTCCAAAAACGTCTTTGCTTAAATTGCTGAGTGAGAAGGCGCATTGTCGTGATGTAAAACTCAGTTGTTCTCGATGTTTTATCTCACACGCGTGACCCTTTTTCGAAGTCTTTGAAGAACCTTTCGATAAAAATGTTGATTGGTAGTTTGTCCCTGAGGCACAAACTCTTTGTGGATGATTCCCCTACTATCGAAAAAGCAAATAAGCATGCAGTTGATCTTTGACTTGCTCATTCTAGCTTTCTTGGGCCACTGAGTTTCAAGTGTGCCACTCCACACTCTAGCGCTTGGTTTCCGAGTCGTAGTCAAACCCCCAAAACTCGTCACTAGTAACGATGCATTCCAGAAAATCTGAATAATTTTTAATCGTTTCCAAAATGTCAAGGCACCTTTGCATCTAGAGCTCCTTTGGTTCTGTGAAAGAACCAAAGAACATCAGACAAAAGACTTTTTATAACCTTTTTTTCATTTATTTTATTAAAATTTAATCAACTGTGGTGTTAGTCAAATTCAACTTTTCCGCGATTATTTTGATTGACCGACGATCTGAACGCACAAGGTTCCCAATTCTGCAGACATTATTCATTTATTCTTGCGGATGAAGGGCTTCCGGCCAAACGATTTCCTTTTGAAAAATGTCTTAAAGAAATCACTACAGAGGACCAAACGATTCTAGTTTAAACTTGTATTGAAGGGATATCACATATCCACCTATCGCCCCTAAAATTTCCAAATTTTCAGTGTTGCCAGATCGAATGCTACATTGCCAGTCTCCTTACTTAACTTACACATTTCGTATGTCTATATCTCAATTCATTAAATCAATTTGACATATTATCAAATAACATGTCTAAATTTAAATACTAATTTTCAGGTCTGTCAACATAAATTCAGTAATATGGTTATCTTATTAAATAACTATTAATAGCAGTGCATAGAGCTTTAATTTCTGAAAATTATGGAAAGAATGATAGAACAGCACTTTGTTGACTTAGTAAATCTATTAGTGCTCCTCTAATATTCAATACTTCTAACTATTTTGTCAATTAATTGATTATGATGAATAAAATTGACAGCCTTAGTGATATAATTAACCTTACGTAAATTTCCTCGTATAAAAAGTAACTCAATTGTTTTGCATTCAGAGGTTATTAAACCATGTCAAATACGGAGAATCCATTTCATTCTTATCGCTTTATCGTCTATACCATGCTATCCTCACTTATTAGCACATAATGTGTATTATTATATCATGCGGTGACAATATTGAAATATTGTGAACCGTGTTGTGGTTGCAAAAGCTCTTACAAAATCATTACGTTAGCTTATATTGACACATGAAAGTATACTGTATACATACATGACTGTTTAAAGAGCATTTCGTGTCGCTTTTAAAATTTAAATGTTGACGGTGCTTGCTTGTTTGGTTGGTGTACGGGACGCGAAAAATCCAAATATCCTTTTGACATTATCATTTCTATAGGCAGCCTTCAAAACGCGGTTGAATAGGTGCTTGTGTTCTGTATAAAGGAATGTTGTGCGGTTTAGCATTTCCTCTGTTACATGCTATTATATTATGTGTGTGTTCGCATAGGATTGCTAAAATAATAAACAATGGTTGTGTTAATAATTAGGGGTTGTTGTTTTAGGAAACGGTGCGAGCCTCACACATTTGTCCTCGAAATATATTGAGAAATGTTGTGTAGATATTTGCGTATTTACATGTGTTATTTCTGATTTGAAATAATAATGCTATTTACTAAAAACGTTGATGATGTGGTGAAGTACAATAGAATGGGAAATATTTGGCTTGTAAACATCTAAGTTCTGAAAAGGAACAATTATGTTACAATTGTATGCAAGGTTGTTTGACATACCATTGTAATTAAAATACCGAAAGATACTATTATCATCAGCAGCTATATGAAGTTTCAGGTAATAAAAGCTAATGAATTAAATTCCTTCGTGTGAATGCGCGGAATTGTTTAGCGTTAATCATAGCATCGTAACAACAGCTATTGGAAAGATATGCTTTGGTGCAAATACATCTTTTAAGATTTGATTAATTCGGGACAATTGTTTCGGGAACACGCGGGCTCTAATTATCAACCGAAGACCGAATGAATTCCCTAAGAATAAGAAAGAACTATTACATAAACATGCACTGCTATCTCCCCTCTAAAAAGAAAACATATTTACAAGTACTACTTTCTACGCCTGCTTGACTCTTCGAAATATTAAGAATTGGCGACGAATGTGAATCTTTTCTTTTCTACCCTCATAAATACATCAAACTGCAGGTGTGCCACTTTCCTATTCAATAAATTAATCTAAATGTTTTTTTTTTTAATTGATGTCGACCATATCGATAACATGCTATGTGCTCTTTGAATCTGGTTGCGATCGAACGCTTTTTTTGTCCAATATAAATTTTATCACACTCGCTACAACTGATTTTGTAAATGCTCGATCTTTCGTTGGGATGAGGTTTATCTTTCGCGTTATGTAAAAGATTTCGGAGTGTGTTCCGCGAGGAGAAGCAAAGGGTTGCGGATAACGATGGCATTGCGTTTAAAGTAGATATGTTAGAATTACGTCTACGAATTCGGTTTACCAACCGCGATCATAATTTTTTGAGGTAATTGTATATAACAGATAAGCATACTTTGCAGCCGAGATACAAGAAAAAATGAGATAGGGCGGTCTAGAGCTAATTTTTCGACATAAAGACATTAGTGAAATCAAATTTTAAATGTATTTTATCGTTTCCAAGATATTTAAAAAAATATTTTTCTTCAAATTCTATAATACGATATAACTTTTTTATTGTTTCAAATTGAAATTTCAAAAAATAGTTAAGATATTTTCCAGGCAGTGGAATTTGGATATAAAATTTACTTTCTAATAATGCGTGAAAATGTGGCTTTTCATAAATTAACACCACTTATATATATAATAAATAGCATGAATGCTATAGAAAAAGATGTCAGAAATGTATTGCAAATATCGAACGACAATTTGAGTAATTAATTAAAAGTGTTACTTTTTAATTACATTTAACTTGTTTTGTTTGATTCCTGGTTTATTTGTATTTTCTGAGGATACTAAATTACTTTTATTGAAAACGCCTTTAATACACAACTAACTTTATGGAGGTTATGACACAATCCTAAACATTTACGCAAACTATTATTTTATTAGCGAAGCATAGAAAGTGTAATATCTCTGTCAATATTCAAAATATTTCCCTTAAGAAAACTAAGCCGGCGGTTATTAGTTGACAGGGGAAATGTCAATTACTTTGTTTGGCTGTTATGGCATTCTACTGATCTTTTTTTTCCAGAGATCTGTTGTATCCATTGGCACGCTGGAAACCTAATAGTAGAAATTTAAAACCACAATATATTGCTTAATATTTAGAATAAACATAAAGTGTTACATGTTTTGTAAAGCCCGCAACATAGCCTACTATGGTTTCCGTTTAAGTAAAAATAATATGACGTCATGACTAAAAATTTTGTAGATATATTAAAAAGCAGATTTCATATGCAAATCCCAAATAAAAAAACTACATGAAAAATATCTAAACAATTTTTTTAAATTTTAAATAATAAGAAATTTTGTTTGTTTTAATTTACCCTTTGCGCACATCCAATTTAATTCACCCTGTACTACTTGATCCGAAACAAATAAGCATTCAGTTAACATACTACTTTAAGATTAAAATATGAAAATTTCAGCATTCTACCATAAAGTTAGACTTAATAAGTAATGGAAAGGTTAGAGGCGTATCATTTCTGACATAAAAGTGACTATTGTGGAAAAAGCGTGTTCTTGGAAACACTTTTTTCAGACACAAACTTTCTCAGACTTTTTTTTACATTAAAATAAGTTATCTATCTATTTATCACTGTCTGTCGGTGGAAATTCTCAAAGGCACGCTAGTAGATATCGTGTCATATAGGTAAAGTATTACGTATCACGATTACGGCATGAATAAAGAACATACTAATTGTAAATTCTAACAATACCCAATTTACAGTATCCAGAAACTAGCTTGAAAGCAACATTTTCACACAATCGAACATTTAGCTTCGTATCTCATACGCAGTTGTTACGCGTCTCTCTAATGAATCATTAGATGTTAACGCTCTCAAATCCAAGACATACATACAACACGCCTTGATGCAAATCTTCTTCACTGCTCGCGTAACGAGCTCTCTTATACGTCGATTGTTCTTCATTTCGAGATCGATAAATAAAACAAGTTACAAAATTACAACTGACACGGACGTACCCGTAACAGGGCAAACAGATATCTAGGTAGGCATAGAGACATATATACACTATTCCATTATTCTATGCTCTGTGTAGTTCGCCTGTGCTCGATTTACATTGTGTTGTAACACAGAAGTCTGGCTTCACTCTTTGCGAAAGAGATTTTATAGTTGATGAAAGAGTTCAGTTTCACGATTAACGGCGAGTTAATAGTAAATAATCGGGCGAACAGATAGGAAAGACAGCTTTGAAAATATGTGCATATGCTTTGAGCAGTGACCCGATTATTGTTTGATATAACGTGGACATTTTTTGCATGCCAGTATTGAATAAAAGCCGCTGCAGTATATGTATTATGCGAGATTAGTCTGTACAGTAAATATTTTGGGTTTTATTTACTCACCTTTTCCTTTGTTATTTACCAAACCAACCGCACGAATATTTTCTCCAAAGCTTGAATGAATCATTATATAATACACCACAATTAGTTTTATGTGCCACATAATGTATATTTGTTGTGATATAGGTTATCATTATTTCAATTCTCCACAAAGTTTAATGACGTATGTATGTAAATGATTTATTAATGCAGAAAACATTCTGAACAGTGATTCATGCAAAAATGTGACGATTGTTGGCGATGCATATCAATTTTTTCTTCTTCAAAGGTCAGAAATACTAATTAGATTGGTCATGACAATTCAAGTGGTAATAGAATCCGTACAACCATAGAATACTTCGAGTTTTGAAAGTAACTATATGACACAAGATATCACAAGGACTATAGCGTAGTAATAGACACATAAATATCCGATCACTCCCGGCTGCATCAGCTTTGATTAATTCGGGACAATTGTTTCGGGAACACGTGGGTTCCCATTCTCAACCGAAGACCAAATGAATTCATAAAAATAAAAAAGTGTATTAACCTAAACGTGCATTGCTATTTCCCCCTAAAAAGGAAACATAACTTACAAGTGCTTTTTTTACGCCTACTTGACCGTTGGAAATATCAAGAATTAGCGCCAAATGTGAAACTTTTTCACTGACATAGAAACATTAAAGTCGAGGGTCGCTTCCCTATTCAATAAGTTATTAGATATTAGAGATTGTTTTTTCATATATATGGTTTGGTACGCATCTAACTCTACTGGTGATTGTATGAATATTTTTCACTAATTCGAGGTTTTCTATGTCGATTTTATACCCGGAATCGTTCATATGTGCAATGCTTGATGATTCTAGTCTGCCAAATCTATAACATGCAATATGTTCTTTGAACCTAGTACTAACTGAACGCTTTGTTCGTCCAATATAAATTTTAGCACACCCGCTAAAACCGATTTTGTAAATGTCCGATGTTTCGTTGGGATGGGGTTTGCCTTTCGCGTTATCTAAAAAGATTTATGATTGTGTCCCGCGAGGAAAAGCAAATATTCAAATTTTGTTCTTTAAAAATCTCAACCTTTTGAAATGTGATGAAAAGGTAATTTAACGTACTTTTTGTCGCGATTGTCTTCTGATGTTAAAGTCGTGGCACTTCTGCGTGTTTGTATGGGATTTTCTTTACGCTCCGGACTACATCTATAGAAAGAGTAACCGTTATAGATCGCTACCTTTTTAATGAATTGCAAATCGTTATTAAATCTCGCCTTATTAAGTGGGAATCTTATGAATCTATTGATTAGGAAATTAATACCGGCCATTTTATGTTGTCCAAAGTGATTTGAGTTGGCCATTGTTAATCTATTTGTGTTGGTTTTTTTTCTATAGATGTCTATTTCTAATTTATTATTGTTTCTTATCACTAAACTATCTAGAAAAGGGTTCGAAGGGAGTTGATTTTTCATCTCTTCTGCCACAGTAAATTTAATCCTCTCGAATTTTGGATTTAGTTTTGAGACAAATGCCATGATTGTTGCTTTAGTGGTGCCGAAAATGGCGAAAATATCATCTACGTACTTCAACCAGATTCCAGGGAAATATTCAGTCTTTTTCAAGTTCGTTTTGAATCTACTCATGAATAGGCTGGCGATGAACGGGGACAAAGGGGTTCCCACTGCTTGTTCAAAATGCTTCCCATCTACTTGGAAACGATTCTTTTTATGCATACAGAAACAAGTTAGTCTCTTATATTCCGCGACATTAATATCCTCTATGTCATTTAGTTTCAGAAATTCAACCAACGATTCCATAGTTTCAGGGAATACTTCAGTACTACAGGGAATACTTCCCTCATACTTGGGAAGAGTGAACAAACACCGAACGATACCAAAATTTCGCCCTCTTTTAATTCAATATCATTAACCTTATTGACAAAATCTAAAGAATTCTCTACTTGAAGACTATTTACTTTAATGGGTAAATTTTTATATTCCTTCACTAGCCATTTGGACAATTTATATGTAGGTGAATTATACCTGATACAGGTCTCATGGCCTGCCTAAAATTCGTATACCGAATGTCACGGCTAAGTGCTGCATAAAGCTCTGTCTTTGCCAGGACTTTATTGGCACAGCACGTAAGCTAATATTTCTGTCTCCTCTTGGCAGATTCTTACCGCCATCTATCGGGCCTATTTAGTATAAAATTTACCTGTCTTTACTCAGTAGGTCTTTAGTAAATTCCTTTAAGAGCTTTTGCCTGTGCATCCTGATGACTGTTGCTATCACTTATTATTCACTTTAATTGCTAAATTACTGCAAATTATTTTTAAATTTACAATTTGGTTAGTGTTAATTTTCTGTGGGTATCCAACTCATTTCCACAATATATCCGCAAGCGGGAGGATGTACGTTCGAATCCTACGTGAGGAGAAAAATTTTTCTTGGGAAAAATTACTCCTAATTATTACAATTAAAAGCAGAAATACATTAATTTGTTATTTTCTCACTGTAAAAAACTTGCAATCTTTGCATATTTGCCGTACTGCCGGCCTTTCAAGATCTAATATCGACGTATGTTCGGTAAGAGCGCTCGAACCTCGTCCTCTAATAGCTTAATTGTTAAAGCGCCCGCCCGGCAAGCGGAAGGATGTAGGTTCGAAGAGGAGGAAAAAAAAAATTTCTTGGGAAAAAATACTCCTAATTATTACAGTTAAAAGCAGAAATACATTAATTTGTTATTATTGTATTGTCTCTTATTTCCCTTTTTTCGTTATAAATACAGAAATAAACAAAAAATACATTCTTACTAGAAGCAACGAATAAGGAATTCCCAGTTATCATTATTAGCAATATTTACTAATATTCTGTAATTATTGAGTATTAATAATCGTCATTCCCTGAACTCCGTGAACTATAATTATAACAGGAATATTATACTGCTTGTTACAAAATTGGAAAGTGCATAAGCAATTGCTATGTGAATTATTTGTCTTTATATTTAATTTTTTGTGTGCGTAAGTACACATACATTTGCTTTAAGTAATAGTTAAGGCCGTCTCAAGGTTTTAGAATCATTTTAATCGTACTGCATGTATTTTAGTATTATATAAACCCAATATGTAACGTATTCCTAAAATATCTTCGTTTATGACACATCTATCAGTACTCCCCTTCTATTAACACGTCAGCGAACTGAGCTCCATTACTTTAATGTAAGTAAAAAGTATTCATACATTACACAAGGTTCATTATTCTTTCTAATAAGTCAGACTTCTAATGGAGATATAATTAAACTCGAATGAAAAAATTCTACCTATAAATCTTGTCAGGGCGATGTGATTTTGCAACACGCTCGGCTGATGTTGATGACAACGATCTTTGCCAGTAACAAGACTGTCGGTTAGCAAAAACGAATTCATGGATGGATGAATGTCTGCGCATCAGTATGTGACCTGAATTGAATAGAGAAGGAACTTCCATTTACAGGTTTTAACGAAACTACGTGCGCTTCGCTTGTGCATGTTGGAAGCACAACAATGCTTCTTGTTCGATTGTCGATATTGGCGTATTAATGTCGTTTCAATACGAATAATAAAGTTTACAACTTTACACTTTCACATCAACGTCCAGTACTAGGACAAGCTGAAAAAAGAATCGCGTAAATTTACAAACATTTTACATGACCAGAAGCGTGCCTAGATTGGGGATTTGAACCATGTACATATTTAGGAATGGATTTGTGACGCTTGGAATGCATTTATGAAAATAGTAGTGATAGTGTGATAAATAGTGTAGAATTTTTTTTATATTTTTTTACTGTTTATCCTGGTTTAGCAATGGATTTGTAAGAAGATAAGAATTTTATAAAAGAATCGAACCGAAGTCCTTACGTTTCAAATTTATATTAACAAATAAATTCGCAGTTTAATGAAAATACATTTATTACAGTAATGTCCTTCTTCAAAAACTAGAAAAAAATAGTCAAGTTTAGAAGATAGCCTTGCATTAATAAATCGAAGATGTATCCATCTTCATCTTGATTATTTATTCATTCGACAAAAAAAATATGTTTAGCTAAAATAACAATATCAGGAAACTCCGTTAATACTTGTACGATGCGTAACTTTTAAAGTTTTATGGTTTCTGGCATTATAAGATCAGAAGTAATAAAGTGAACATGTAATAGTGTAGTATTGGGTAATTTTGACCGCTCGTCCTTGACATTTCTATACTAAAGTTTGTCAAGGCATTATGTTATTAAAAACACACATATGAAAGCTATACCTAAGCAACGCGATAAACGCGGTATAAACCTTTAAGTTTGATCATATTGAATAACGTTTATAATGCACAAAATAGGTATTTCATATTGATTATGTTAACTCTAAAAATATGTCGTTTAATACTGTATTTTATCGTTTATTATTACCAACTATTACGTTCTTTCAACTATTATACACTGCTTGTTGTTTGAAACTGGGCCAGTTTAACCTGTGATATACATGGTCCAGCAAAGGTATGGAATAATCATATTATTTAACGAATTAATGTATTTAAATACTGTTCTAATCTAAATTTTCTTCAAATAAAAACCGTTTTAATTATATTTTGCGGTGTTTTGGTACTTTTATCAAAGAAATAAATAAAGCTAGTAGTTGCTCAATACAAAATGACAACAATAATACACAATCATGACTATGAATACAAATCAATATTTATAACTAAAAACAGTAATAGAATATAAATTAAAATTAATGTAGTATTCGATGTGCAGCTATTGCAGCTAGACTAATGCGACAAAAAAATTAGTAACAAAGCCCTACCTAAAGAATCATTCGAAAATATTTTTAACTTCCGGAAACGTTACATTATACCGGAAGTGGATAGCAAGTTTCTTATTTTAAATGGAATCATATGTTTTTTCTTATCTCAATGAATTCTACAGATTATTTGAACACAATTTTCACTAAAGTTCTCTATCCCTAAATCCAACCGTTGTTGAGATATTTACGATTTTGGCGAAATTTTGACGATTTCATCTCTTTCGAAAACATACCATATTTTGTTAACCATTAAAGATAATGAGCTCATTTTAATAGTATCCAAGGAAAATAGTTGTTGCTACCAAATTCTGTCAAAAGAACCACTAAATTGTATACAGAGTGTTCATAAATCGATTGTCAATTCGAATACATTTAACCTTAGAAAATCCTTTTTTTTTCAAATGTAACATTATATTTCTAATTATACCATACAATGTAGAAATAAATTCTCCGTCGATAAGTATGAAGGATGCATTCACCTATTCCTAGTCGTTTTCAAGATATCAACCATTATTTACTCGGCTATGAAAATTTTAGTATGTATGTAACCTCATAGAAAACAGTTCCAACAGTTAAGTTTGGAGCTCTGACCGGCCACTCTATTGCCTCTTCGTCTAATCCGCCGTTTCGGGAATATTCAGACAATTTCTGACTTCTAAACTAAAATGTGGAGGAGTCCCGTCTTGTTGAAACCACAAGTTATTACTATTTGGTTAAATGGCTTGTACTGTCTGAACTACGTTTTCGATCAATAAATTTAAATATTTCTCCATTATTTACGTGTCATCTATAAAAAAAAAAATGATCCAATAATTGATAATTTCTGCTACAACATTTACTCTTTGTGGTCGTTGAGAGTGAGCTTCTGTATTAGCTATTTAGGGTTTACCTAAGCCCATTCTGGCCCAATATCCATTTAACATAAATGTAGCTTCGTCAGAAAACAAAAGTTATTTCCGAAATCCGGATTTTGTTGGAACGTATTTCTCATTATTTCACCCAATTGCAATCCTCTATCGAAATCTTCTTCCAAGAGTACTTAACTAATTGAACTTTGGTATATGGATGCACTTCCTCTTTTAGCATTCTAGATCCCTTTAGGCAAATAAAGCTCAAATCTTCCATTTTAACGCCTAAATGTAGCTGACACAAAAAAAATATCAACCGCGAACTAATTTGCAAAAAATAACAACTGATAAACAATCGGAAAATCGCAGCTAACGCGGCTGCTAACAGCAATTTCGTTTCATAAGTGACTGCTACATTAAAATTCGTTTTTTCTCTTAAATATCATTATGTGATCCCTTACAAAATGAAAGTATGTAAACGGAGAAAAGTTTATTGATTTAGAAAATAATATAAAAAGCATGTGTTATTATTTAAACAACAAAAGTTGGTTATATGATCCATACCATTTTAATTTTGTGTCAAACTGGCACATAACGATATATCTTTTGAATTTCACGTTAGTTGTAAAAGGATGATATGCTGTAGAAACAGTGAAGGGGCACCCATAACAGTCAGTTAAGTTGGCAAGATAGCAACTTCATTTGACATTGCAACAAGCGAACTAATTGAATTTAAATGCTAGGTAGAAAACAATGCGTCTGAGCGCATCTTGACAAAACTTAACTTGAAGACCCCTTTAAAGTTTTTTTTTTTTTGTGGAGGATCACATACAATAAACGCATTAAAAGCAATAACTTACTTAATAGAACAATGAACGATAAACAATAAATTAAAAATGAAAGTAGAAACAACATAATGAAACTAATATATGATGAGATGAAGTCAACTTTAAAATAATGATGTAAATAATAGTATTGTTCATATTCAATCGTAAGATTATTGTTAAATCTTACAGTCATGTTTCGGCTTGAATAAACATCTTTAGGTGTAAACGTACGATCATAAATTTATAAATTAAATAATATACTCAAGTTTGGAATATGAACATTATTATTACTACGTCATACTTGAAACCATGAAAGTTGGATATTTATTATATTTAAAATCAATGTTATACAGCGTTGAATATGTATGGTAATATGTGCGCATCGTAATTAGAACGTTTCAAAATACACAGTGGCATAATATGAACAGATTAATTGATAATAGAAGAACAAGATCAAGTCTTCTCATAGTTTGAATAATATATTATAGAAAAACATCAATATTCTTGACACCCCATTTTAAAACTAAACTTTATTATTTTTGATTTAAACAATTTGGAATAATTGCGGTTTTTATAAACAGACTCTACGTCAACGATTCAATATCAGAACACTTAAACTTGCGACCTGTGCCAAGGAAATGAGCAAACAATCCCACCCAGGTTCTCTGATTTTGAGATTTGTAACTTTTTGTGATGTTTGACCTATATAGGCACTCATCACAGCTAATACATTGATTTTGATAGAACAAATTTTTTAAAAAATAAGTTTTCACTTTATCTCTTAGAGTATTACAAATATTAACAGTTATACTATTATTCATTATTTATATGGTAGGAATTGTTTAAATATAAATAATAATAAGAATTCTGTTCGATAAATAATGAATTTCAACCCCAGCAGCACAGACAAAAAGAAAGAGATGCACAAAGAATGCGGTAATTGGGTGAGCGAGAAGTAATGTTTCGATTTCACAAATAAAAGTAAAGTAAAGGTTATATTATATTTCAAGCCTAAAGAATGTCAAACAATTTATATAACATCTGTTAATGCACAGTACATTTAATATGTCTATCTACCCATTATTATTGTTTCCAAAAAACGATAGTCATGAGTCAATTAGATTTGAATTAAATAATTTAATGTCCCGCTACTGTTATCTCCAGCAATTCCCTGTAGGTATAAACTTTAATGTTCTATATGTACTTTTAAAGAAATTCAAATTTCCAATGTTTCATTACCCATGGTATTTTTTATACTACAACATTCGTAATTTCTTACGAACAATTAGAAAGTCTTTACGACGTTTCCTAAATTACGAAGAAATGATAAGAAGTACTGTTATTTTTAGATTGCGGGTTGATCACCATTGTCAGTGAGAACAGATTTTATCCGGGAAACTAGATTAGTATAGCGGTGCCTTGTTAAGTAGCTGTAATTTTGATGACCTGCACGCTTTACTGCGACAAAAATTTACTTACTAACTTGCTAACACAACTACATAACATATCCTCAATGCGATGTTGTGTGACCTTGCAAATGTTACCTATCTTCAAAATATCTATTCACTATTTCTGTTGATTATTTACGAAGTACAATAGTTTTAGCTAATTTTGTTTCGTATTTAGGTAAGTGCTTGAAACAAAAAGCACTATTTTTTTACATTAATGCTATTTGTGACCAAAATTTCTGTAATTCTTTTCTATTTATCTCGTTTAGAGATCAAATTTAGTAAGAAATAAGATTTATAAGCAAATCGAACCGAAAGTCTTTGTTTCAAAATATAATTTATTATAACAAATCATTCACAGCTCAAGTTCATAATATTAGTCTTGTCTAATAACTTAAAGATGTGTACATGCTTATTTACTACTTCGACAACAAATATGTTTAGCTAATACAACAATATTAGCAAACTCCATTAACACTTGTATAATACGTAACTTTTTAAAGTTTTATGATTTTGATACTATTAAGGTCAGGAGTAAGTAAATTTCGTTAACCTAATAAACCAAGTGAGTAATTTTGACCACTTGTCCTTTCACATTTCTATGCTAAAATTTGTCAAGGAATTGTTGCTAAAACTAGAAAATATGAAAGCAACACGATAAACGAGAAGTACTTTTAACTTTTAATTTTGATTGTGTTAAATAAAGTTTATAATGCACCAAAAATTATTTAATGTTGTCATACTAAATTAAAAATATATCGCTTTATTATGTGGGTATTTTACCGTTATTATTCTATGCATAAACCAATTTCGACATTCTTTAAACTGCTATAATCACTGCTTGTTTGCTTTCAGGTCAAGAGTAATAGCAAGAGTAAGCCTTTAAGATGTCCCTACGATTGAAGACTGAAACTTCAACATGTAAGTTATTCAACTATTTTGATATTGCAAACGGTTATTCATGATATGTATAAAGCGCTAAAATTCGATCTTTTATGGTGTGTATGGTGTACTAATTAATAAATCACTTCAAGAGGATACCTACCCAGATTACTTAAGGAAAACAATAGTAATACCCATATATAAAAAGAACGATGAGAGTAATCCAGAAAATTATAGGCCAGCTCTTTGCCATCCACACAATATAGATACTAGAGAAAACAATTCACCAACAAATAATGAAACACGTAAAGAAAATGACATAATAATTACAGTCAATACGTATTTCAACCAAATCAAGTACAATATCTACTGCGCGTATGACAAACAAGTACTATCCAAAAAGGACTAGATCATAAAAGAAAACCAGCAATAGCAGTGCTATATTGATATGAAGAAGACTTTTGATACTGATCAAAAAAAAAAATATTAGAGAAAAAGCAGCATTATGCAACATCATTAAAAACAAAGCAATTGAACATAATAAAGTCTTATATTTCCAATAAGGCAACAAATGACAAAAGCAAAACAACTTCGTGAGTGAATCGATGTCTGTCAAATTGGATTACCACAAGAAGCCAGTCCTCTATACAATACGTAAGCGATCTTTTTGAACAACCTTTCCAACGGAAAACTGTACGCATATGCAAATGACACCTGTGTACTTATTCTGGACAACAATATCAAAAAATACGGAAACAAAAATTTGTTGAAAGAACGGTGTTTCAAATTAACTTACTTACCATCAATGAAACATAAAACTGTGCAGTATATGTATATATAGTAATAAGAAGGCAAGCAGGAAATAAATAGAGAAATATAAATATTCAAAAACTAAAGGAAATGACTGAAACAACATACTTAGGATTACAACTACGAAACACTATGAAATGGGATAAACATATACGGAAATTGATTGAACCAAATACGAAAACTATTGCAGCATTGAATAAAATTAAGCACATAATACCGTTCGCTTATAAACAAAAAACCAATATATCATGCCCTATTTGCCGCCCAAAGTTGTCTAATAAGCATTTGGGAAAATACGTCAAAAAAAATCTATCGAAGATACAAAGACAGCAAAACAAAATTGACCGTCCAGTGGTTAGAACATACGAGAAATAATAAACTTAAATAATATATTATTTATACACAAAATAAGAAACAAAGAGAATAGATGAATTTAAAATTACAAACCAAAAGAGAACTACACAATTACAAAACTCGTAGAATATCGCACTTGAGAAGAAGAAAAATATAGCTACTATAATATATAGTCAGACTCTAACAACAACAGCAATAGACATGTATAATAAAATACCAAAACACATAAGAAAATATCCATATAACAAATTCAAGACTAAAGTAAAACAATTGCTGAAAAAATAATGTTGCTCCCATAAACTCGATCGGAATATCAAAAATGCTAGAGGCCCTCAACATCGTTAGCCCGAGATAGTAGTTCCGTGCGAGAATGAGGACAGTGATCAGCAGCGTGGAAACCTGCATTTTTTATACCATGTGTAATATTGTAAATGTATCTAATTCTTGTTGAACGCTGATTGAATGTAAAAATATATTAAACGATGCACGACATTGTTTTTGCGGCTTATGGTCTTATTTGAAACTAGAGAAATAAAATGAGATACGTGATATATGATCTAAGCATTTAAAGAATAATTTATTAACGTATTAATATGTAATTAATTAGTTTGATTTCGTGATGTTTAGACTACAATAGAAATTGCAAGCATACGTATCTTCAAAACTTATTTAGTTTGTTTCTGGTAACTATTTAGAATTTTTAATATCCTGTTGTACTAATTTCCAGAGTGTTTCAATTAATAATTAATATATATAATTTTAAAAAAGCATTCTGCGAAGCGGTATAATATGTAATTATTTCAGTTATTAACCAGTTATATACAAGAACACTTTTCATGTTAAAAACATCTTTCAGCTCTTCACATCGAAATGTTATTGTGTAAAATTAAAAACTAATATATTAGGTATGCTGCTTCGCAAACATGTTTTTTCTTTTAATTTATATAGTATTAATTAATACTGCAATCTTAATTATATTAATAATTAATATACCTAACAGTATTGCCTATGGAAAGGCAGATTTAATGCGGATCTGCTATGAACTATTTTCAGGGTCTGTAGTTTTTAGTTACAAAATATTTTAAATCGTGACTTGATAATTATTTTAATATTCCAAATAAAAATAAATAAAAAGGTTTACATTATTCGCACTGTCAACTTAGATATGAATCGTTTATACACCAAATATAAAACAAATGAACATATCGTTTTATACTATAGAACTAGGCCCACAAACAGTCTGCAAATGAATCCGGTATAGGGTGAAAATATAATTCTAACGAAAGATGTTCTAGAAATGCAAATGCAAAGCAATAACTATAAATTAAACTCTTTTGGCTTTTATTGCAATGATTTTATCAAAAGTCTAAATCGTCACTTCTGAAATATATACTAACAAATATTTTAAGGTTTGTCAACATAATAGGTTCTAACAGAACAGCTTGCAAGTTCCTTCGCATAGACTATAACTAGATAGGTTAGTGAAATCGACCCTTGCATAGATTGAGGTTAACTTTTTTTTCTCTAAAGTGTCTTTGTATATAATATTAAAATTCAAAGAGATTTATCTTTGTAGTGCAGAAGAAAAACAGATTTTTTTTCGTTAACCTACGTGATACATTCTTTTGGGTTCGTAGTGAGTCGTAATAGTTGTTGATGGCGATTATTTGTAGATTTTTGACGATCCCAGGCGTCCTTCAATTAACTCAAAAATATAAATAATACATATATGTAAGAGACCAACCCTGCTAGGAAGAAAAATCTTTTTGAGTAATTATCTTATCTTTTCAAGACCTTATTTCGTAAAAGTTTACGTCTTCATTAGGAAGCGAGAATTTGAATATTCTTATTATATTTAGAGTTAAACTATTTTACATTAATTCTGTTACAATGTTATTGTATGTTGATAATACACGCAAGACGGAAATAGATACTAACAATATATAAGTACCTAAAATGTACAGTAATTTTAATTTAATCAAATTGCTACTTAATTGATGTAATGTATTAAATATTGAAAAATACTGCAGGATGTACCAGCCTAATTTGGTTATTTAAGTTTTTTTTTTTATGGGAGAATGTGGTGGTACAGTAAATTAATCTCCAAACTTAAGAAAAAAGTTGAGTAAATGCGTTTTAATGTTAAACCTACACTTAAATTGTTGTTTTAGTCTTACAAATATGCGGTTTAATTTTGTTTTTATTTGACCGTGAAATGGTTAGATTATTGCCTAACGTTTAACATACAATAAAATCTTGAAATAACGTTTCTATTTTTTTTTTTTTTTGGGTTACAACTATACTATAATCATCTTGGTTTCTTGGCTATTGATTAATTATGTTGAGTTTTGTTAATAATTAAAGCAGGTATATTTTCTTGTATTTAGAATCTTTTTTTTTTGAAAACCTTACTTATAGTTGCCAATATAAATATTTAAATTTGTAAACCTGAGAGGATGAGAAACATACATTATTTGTAAGGTCAAATTGTTTTTTCTTTTTGCACTGGTGCAGTTTTGGACCAGTATATCAAGCCTTAATATTTTTGTGTAATAAACAACACAAATTTATTTTTATTCAAACTGCTTAACTGCCAAAAACAGCTTTGTACTTTACATACGTTTATTTTTTCAATAAAAATCCATAGCAATTATATAACGGTCCTTACAATATAAATATTGAATTAACCGCGTTATGCATTATGTAACTCCCATTAATGTTTGTTGGCTATCCTTTCTACGAAATACTCCCAGAAATAGAAAAATAATCTTTTTTTCGAGTGCTAAGCAGTAATATTGCATATGTTTTCGATTATAACGGATTTAAAGATATTCATATACTTATTATAAATTTACTCTACAACAAATCCGAAACGGTAAAAAAAATAGTGCAATTTACAAACATGGAGAATTAAATTAATTAAAATGACTTTGTTAATTGTTATAATAAAAATTTTCTTTGGTTAACATAATTTTCTTGAATTAAGGAAATATATTAGTTGTTTGATAAATGAAACAAATTTTCTGCTTATATAACCTTAAATAATTTCATTAATTTTTTGTGTTAATTTAATTAAAAGTACCTATTTATATTAATCAAAAAAGTTAAACAACATAAAATTTATTTATTCAAAATCTCTGTTAAATGAACGTATCTTCTTTCTTACGAGCGCCGGAAAAATAAACTTCTTTGGCGATTTTCCACACTTGAGGAAGGTTGTGAATAAGCAGAAATACAGATCACAGTTTAAGTACTACAAATATGATCGGAATCTCGACATAAGTATTGGAAATTCCAAATTTTCCGCCCGGTTTTAGAGGCACCAAACAACTCCAAACTGGCACCGGTGTTTTACCAAAATGATTTAATGTGTATCAAAAAAAAACATTAATCGATTTGTCGTCCAAACTATAATTCAGAGTTAATAAAATATCTTCAAAAGTATGTAAAATTTAAATGCCTAATTCCAATGTTATCAATTCAAAACTGTCATCCATGTTGATTGTATAAATTGTTAATTAATGTCACGTAGCTTTTTACTTCAATCATGAATCTTTTTTTCTTCTATTGTAAGCGGAAATTAATGACTACTTATTGACGCTTACGAGACACTGGTTTTACGGCTTATAGAAATTTCATTATCTTGCTTTCTATTACTCGTAGTGATCCTATTAGGGAAGTAGGTATGAGTGCCTGATAATATCTATGAATATTTGTTTTATTTATTTATATATTCTTCTTCAACGGTTAATTATTATTATTGAACCGATCAACAATCGCTTCTTTTTAATGTACGTTTCATGGAAATACAGTCTCAAATTAAGTATAATAGAATGTATTAACACAAGCATAACCAGTTTCGTAGAGTTTAATAAAAAAGAACTTATATAATATACCAATTACCGGTTAGTACTACCACAGCAGCTGGCGATTTTCAGCGCGTAATAGTATCTAAGGAAAAGCACTTACCATTTTTCAAGTTCTGAAAAGTCCCTAGTAAGCTCAATTCACTCGATAATTTTGGCAATCGAGGAAGAATTTTACTACCTACACCAAGTTAAAAATACTTTTTTCTTCTCGAAAACGTCTTATCGTTTTGCTTTTCAACTGTCACACAACTGTAACACTTTAAGAAAATCTCACCGGCGCTTGCAGATGCGGGCGCGATATTCGAAATCAACAGTCTGCAGCGAACTGTCCAAAGCGGTTAGCGAACATTGTAAATTTCGCCGCAGAAACGGAACCCCCTCTAGAATGATAAATAAAATGTTAATTCTTTCCAGTTTATCTCGCTTTTCGCGACCGTTCACCGTTACCTGCATCTTTTTCTATTATCCCCATAAAGACACGCGAGTGTGTAAATTCGAAAGTTTGTTATTGCGTGCTGTTTCACTTCTACGCAAACGTGGCCGATCGCGGCTTCTCGTTTCAGCGCTGTTCTTTGATGTCGAACGGCCGTCGGCTCGACATCAACGTTGTAACGCTGTCGGAGGTGAATAGGAACTTTACTCCAATTAAACGCACTTTTCTCCGTAACGCCGCTGATAGATAATTTGACGGAGGTCCGGGCTCTGTGCACCTGGATATCCAGCAGTAGTGGAACGTCGGCAGACAAGCAATAAACGTCGACTGAAACGGCCGTCAGAAGAGAGGACTTAACGGCTTTGAAGTGGTCTTCACCGTTATTCCGTGATTTCTATTTTGTATGCCTTCTTGAGCAGTCACGTTCGGTTTTCTAAGACATGTTCGTAATAGTAATTGTCTACTTGGGAGTTTTGACGTTTAGAGGTAGTAAAACCACATAAGATGATGCCGTCTAGCCTCTGATAAAATATTACGTATACAATATGAGCCGCATATCTTTGTTTCTTTACTACATGCCCCGGTTTGTGGAATAAATTTAATATAAACCGCAATATTAATTAAAGTTATTCTGTTTCAATGTATACCTATACTTTTGAAATCAAACCTAATCAAATACCAAGCTGTGGTAACTTTTCAACAGTAAACTTTTAGTTGCATACTCAGCAACTTGATTGGTCTATGTACCTTATTTATGAAAAACAAAATAACTACAATTCATCCTAAACCTCGTGCTGCACCTAAAGGTACTCCACAAGCCCACCTATTCTAAATACTATATGGATTCCATCCCAAATGAAATGTTCCTACTGTAACTAAATAATTTCTGCGTGATTATTAACAATAATAATAACAAATATATAATAAATCGGTCAGCTATTAATTTTTATTATGCTTGGGCCCATGGACCGACTTTAGATAACTCCCAGCATTCACCAAGGTGTAAGGAAAAACCATAAAAAATCTTACTCTGGGAGCAGGACATAGGTAGCAGCCCCAGGCCTTGTTACTGATAACCAACTAATTATTGTTATTATCTTTCTGGTTTTAGAAGAAGCAGCTTCCACGTCCTTTCAGTTCTTATAGCAGTGCCGTCTCCACGAAGCTCCCCGGTTCTTCTAGCAACAAAAAGATGGAGCAACGTAATGAACTAAAGCAACTAAAACGACAGCAGCCCCTATTACAGTATCTAAACTTTAAACAATAACTTCATCCAATTACTTAACTCAACGTAATTAAATTAAAGACTTGTACTTAAAATACTTATTTCATACACCTGTCCTATGGTAATAATTTAAAATTAATTCAGACACACATATTATCCTACTAACTATCTAAATATCACCTGGTAACCTACTAATGTCCTTTCAGCACACTACTAAATATTAACACCATTCGACCGATTCGTTACCCCTAATATCTCTTTCGCGTCGCGACCAATTTAACCCCTTAGCTAATACCCTAACGTCCGCACGCGACCGTCACTCATCAGTAAATGGATATTCAAATAAAACATGCTCCGCTGTATTTCCCCCACCACATTCACAATGTGAATCATTAACCCTCCCAATTCTAGACAAACATAATTTAAGTTTGCCGTCACCCGTTATTAACCCTCATTGTCTTAAAATCTGTAACGTTACTGATCAGTTACCACGTCCACCTCCCATTTAAACTAGTATCTCACCTACTCTGCCAATCATTATCAAGATTCTCCTTAAACGCCTTTTTAACTGCGCCGGCAGAAATTAATCCATACCTAATTATCCCGGTATCTCTCCTAGATACCATCGCTAATTGATCGCCCTCCATTGCGATCGCACCATTGAACCCTAATCCAACAAGTGTTTACACCCCCATTCAATGTAAAATATTTCAAGTATGCGAAAATGTCTAATAAGAAATTGCTCAGATTTTTTAAATTCCTTAATCCTAACGCCTCTATTACGGTTTAGAAACCTACACTTCAGCTTTTTGGCAAAGAAAATGCAGCGTCGTCGATCATTTTTTAAGGGACGTAGCTGGTATACGTATCGGACAAGTGGCTTCCCTGAAAACTCTGCTATCCTTACACTCCCGGAACTACTTGGTAGAGCATAACATCGAGAGAAATTAAGCGCTTTCTTAACTTCGTTCTAGTCTCCCAACCCTACGTTTTCCTGTAAATAATTCCTTGCTACCTGCTATGTTCCTTCTCTTATTTCAACTTTATAATCTCTCTAATCATGTCATGTATAATGACCCAAGCTTACCTTATCATTTCCTTTATTATATTCTCCGGGGCCAAGTTCTTTCCGATCTCCATATTGGCCTTATCCCGAAACATATGCCACCTCGCACATTTAAATATAGTATGCTCCACGGTATATGCACCTGTCCGTCACGTCTTTGCTAAATCTGAAGGAATATGCTTTATATACCCCATGTCCCATCACTACCTGTGTGATATAGTGGTCGACTTTTCTAAAAGTACAGTTATGCCATGGCTGAATTTGCTGGATCAGTCTTCTTGTCTATTGAGCCCTGCCTTCATTTTCCTCCCACCTTTTCTGCCAGCATTCCAGAACTCTGAAACCCGATCGGCCTTTACTTAACGGTCCATTTTCGTATGCATCGTGTCTCTCACAAATCATAAGGCCTATTGGACCGTTTCAGTTACCACCTGTGATGCAGCGTCGATACTGTCGCGGAAGCTGAAAACCGCCGTTTATCGTAAGCTTTCTTTGCTGTTTAACCAGGATGTTCTGACAATCCTTCTTCCCCTAGCCTTCCACCAAACCTGAACACCATAGGTCAATATTGAGATGTACTACTGCTCCAATTATTTATATAAACGCCGTCGGATTATTGATAAAAATTTGTATTTCCATCATGGACAAACATTTAATACAGTGCAATCTGCAACAAAATCTGGGTATGTTAATCGACACTAAATCAAGTGTATGGTTCACGCATAGTTGCTTTGGATAAAAAGAGAATACAGTGTGTGCAAAAGGCGTGCCCTCCGCCGATGTTTCAGGTTAGAAAATATGGACGTATTACTTACACGCTGGCTAAGCATCATTGGTTGAACATGAGTTTCTACATGCATTAGCTTTACTTCACAAGAAAATTATTTTAAACCAATCTGCATACCTTTACAATAGATTAAGTTTCGGTTCAGATGCACACAATTTAAATTTATCCATACCATGATCAGCTTTTCAAACGTTCTTTAGTTATAAGATCTGCAGTTCATACACGCAGTGCCACAAAGAATTTAAGGTAGAACACAGCAAACTTACATCCATAGAAAGGATTGCAAGTACTGCAATCATAGGACCAGTACCTTCCTTTGTCTCTAGTCTCCTTCAAAAAAAAGTTTAAAACACTTGTACTAGGAGCAGGTTACTATATGTTTTACATTTGATAATTATTATAATATGATGGAGGTTATGGATATGGAATGGAAGTGAGCTGTACTGGATTGTAACTGATCTTTCAAATGATTACAGTGATTTTTTTATATATGTTTTCAGTATATTGTATGTGGAGGGTTACGAATAACCTTGATAACCTTTTGGTTTCAGCTATTAAATTATCAAATATAATATTTATTATTACAATATCTTAAGTAATAAAACCTGATATCCACATTAGGCAAAAAATTTACTGACAGGACAACAAATATCTTTTTTGAACTGCCACAAGATATGTAAAAAATCTTCTGGACTTAATAATGGTACACTACGTCCAACAATAACCTATGGAGCTGTAGTTTGGTGACAGTAAGCGCGGCCGGTAGAGCCACAAATCTTACACCCATACAAAGGATTGCCAAGTACTGGAATCACAAAACAATGCCTTCCTCCCACTACTGATATTGGAAATGTATGTTGTTGTGAAGAGAAACTGCAAATTAACGTTGGCGTACAGCGAATTTCTCATATTATATTTGTTCAGTGAACAAAACTTGTACCTGACCAGTGATTGATACATACTTTCACCAATTCCTCTTTAAAAGGAGAAAATGGAGACGCAAACGGAAAATACGACGCGGGCAAACCTTTGTTGGTTTTAGGGCAATTTGAAAAATCAGGGATGTTTGTAGCTGGTTAACATTAAACAATATGAAATAACTTTTAAATATTTGAATTCGAAACAATTTGTATAAATGCTTCATTCTTTTATGTATCTTTGCTAACAAAATGATTTATGTTACTTTGCAGTAATTCTCTGATATGCAATAAAGAAATAGCGTAATCTCAGAATCTTGTTGTTTTAAATATTTGTTTTAATTTGGAACTACCAGAAAACCAGCACAATTCATTATGGTTAACGAGTACAGCTAGTACTCCCTTCATTTTCATAACAGCTTGGACTGGAAATTATTAAGGTATATTATTATAAGATGTTAGAATGTCAGTATCCCATCTTTTCTTTCTTGAGGTTTTCCTGGACACACATATCTATTGAAAAATATTTCACCTGAAACAGGGTCTGCCAAAAATGCAATAGAGAAATGGCAGTTCAGCCAATTCGAATGTCTCCCTTGGTTCTCCTTGGATCTTCTGTGTACAATACTA
>RXPK01000959.1:0-90650 GCA_004143645.1 Protaetia brevitarsis | reverse complement strand
GGTACATTACAAAGAAAATATTAATATCTCTGTAAGGGAAAAACTTAAATTTCTTAGCAATGTTGTAAAATTACAGTCAAAATATAGTGATTTTCAAGTGATAAGGAAATAAGCAAGGCGCGCATGCGTTATAGTTTATTTACTATAACAGACGAGGTACTACGTGAGTCAGTTTGCTATGACGTCACGACCGTGTTGCAAATTTTCTGTTCGTCAAAACGTAAACAAACCGTTAGGTTATTTAACTGTCAAACACTTTTGACAGATTAATAAATAAACTCTTAAAAATAATATTTACCGTACATTTATATTAGTGATGATTCTTTTTGAAAATCAGGATTTAAAGTATGTTAATCATGATAGCAGTGGAAAAAAATAACAAAAAAGCACAAGTGAGTAAATAAATTTAATCGGGACCATTAATCGCTTAAAGTATACACAGTAACGATTAGTATGCAAGTTTCTTCTCTATCCAAACCAATCTCTCTGATTTACTACTTCTGAATTTCTTTTCTAATATGTTGTATACCAAGTACGCCAAATTTCCAGACTAATTTAATTCAATCCGCTTTATACAATTATATACATCCTCCGATCTGCCATATTTCATTCATCGTTTCGTAACAAACTTTCTTTTCTTTGAGAACAAATAATATCTAACACAACAATGTGTTTCAACATAGAAAGTCTTTTTCTTAAGAGCACTACGTTCAAATGTTTAATGTGTTATGTTAGTCTGAAAAATGTATGTGAAAGAACACTTCTGTAAACAATATTTGTATATACTCACTGTGTTCGCACATGGTCATACAAATTGTGTTTCCAAAGCACATTGACATGAGTAGATAAACAATTTTTACAATATTTATTTCGATGCATTTTCGTTTGGGTTAGTGGATGTAATCTCTTATTTACTCATGGATGAAATTTTGCTTATGTTTGCAACATGAATGTTTAGAACACTCGTTACTCTTCTAAAACGAAATACTGTAAGAATAAGACATTAAAAATATATGGATTTATACTCCGTGCACGAAAGTTAACGGGAGTAATGCCCATTGTTCTAAGCGTTCTGCGTCGAAATAACGATTAAGCGAACTATTAACTCCTTCGATTGTTAAACAATGTTTCGATATGGTTTAGTTGTAATAACTATTATTTTAAATAAATATATAGTCAAGTATAAACGCAAATTCACCATTAACGGCAAATGCAGAATATAAACCCTTTGACAGTTTGACAGCTATACTAAAGGTGGTGGGAATACATTGGGAGATGTGACACAGCATGCAATTTAAAAAGCAGTAGGCACCAACATAGTATCTTTGATTGAACATGAATAAATTATATGTTAGTTGGTTATTTTAATATTACGGTATTGCATGGGCCGAATTTGCAAGTAATGACGTAGCTCGTCTGTTATAGTAAATGAACTTTAACTTAGAATGTTCTGGTGCAAGTCAGATGTAAGCGGAACACATTGGCGTCGTTATGTTTTCTTGTTATTTTAGAACTATTATACTGATTATTAGTAGGTGGTATTAATTCATATTAGAAAATCTGTTTGTTGTTCTTTTAATGCTTTGAAGTCTGTTACGTTCTCTGCTACAATTTGAACATGGAATTAATTCAGCATTATCTGTTAAAAACTGACCCACACAGTAAAAAGTTTAAGTAATTTTTTTTCGGTAAAAATCACTTTTTTGGACAATTTTTCGCATTCAATTGGGCTAAATATACACAATGTTTTAAGTGAATATTAATGAAAAAATTCTACTTCTTAGAAAAAATATTTTGACGTAATATTACCAAGAAAAATATTAATATCTCTCCGGGAAAAATGAAAAATTTTTACAATTTGGAAAATTGCAGTTAGAAATAATATCTTTTATTCAAATAAATTACCTTAACAGCAAAAACATATTTTTTGGATATATGATATCAAGTACTTGCGATTTTCTTAAAGAAACTATTTATTTTATGCAAAGTCGGTACAGTTACAGATAAAAGTAGTAGTAGATTTACGTCAAAATTGTATTTACTAACCTCTTGTCGGTATTGAATACCGCAGGTACCCTTTTGCCCGTGTCTAGAGGCGAATTTGTCCCCAATTTGTGGAATCCTCACCGACCTTACTCTTATCTTGCAAAACTTGTAACCTTCAGAGTTGAGCGTGATCATCACTTGATCTACGACTCCGGTTTCGCTGTTACGCAGGAAAGTCGAAGCGTCTCTCTTCGTGAATCTTTTCGTCGTACCTTCGAGCTACGAAAAAAAAATAACATCGTTTCAAAAAAATAAATATAGAAAATAGTGTAGAGCAGCGTTTCTATTACCTCGTCGTCATTTTCCGGTAAAGTAATCGTCTTTCCTATCACAACGTCGTCGCCAGATACACGAATTCCGGGAGAAATTATTCCATCGTCATCTAATTTATCGTAGAGGGCGTTACGCATACCTTGGCAAGTCTGCCGCGTGGGTTTCTCGAATTGTTCCTCTTGATCGCCCACGCGTTTAGATTCAGCGTCTTTGTAGGAACGGTAGAAACAGATCTACAAGTTTTTTTATGGTGAAAAAATACTACAAAAGCGTATTTTGATGTAAATATTAAAATCGGGCGAAAAATAAACTAATTATAAGTGTTGTTTTGGATAGGAGCATGCGTTCCACATATATCCTACTTCTCCTACTACTGCCCTATTTTTAATAATAATTTGGTATTTATTTAATATTTGGTGGAAGTTACCAAGTGAAGAATTCATAGGCGAAATTTACTTGATATTAATATAGTAGAAGGAGAAACGGCTATCGTAAAATGAGCAACAATAATTTGTGTTGTCAAGACAAGAAATATATGTATGGAATTGTATGTTTGCATGCTTGTTAATCTTGTACAAGTTACTGTATAGAGCATAAATAACAGCGGTCCTAGCGGTGATCTTCGGGGCACATTTTTGGTGAACGTATGTTCTGGTGTAAAATTCCATAAGGTTAACAGGTCTTAATTCAAATTTTATCCCCACCACCCTTATCTCTCGCCTTGGTCGCGCCCACTTGGAGTCTTCTGATTGGTTGATCAAAGTGCCAACTTTGAAGTGCGCGAAATTTGAATATCCGCATACGGTCTAACGGAGGAGAGTAGCTACTCTTTAACAGCTACTGTAGCAGCTTAAACAGCTCTTGCAGGAGCAGTTTAAACTGTTGCCTAACAGTTTAAACTGCTCCTGGAACAAGCTTTAACAGTTCTTGGAACAGCTTAAATAACTCTTGGAACATATTAAAGAGCTCCTAGAACGGCCTACACAGCTCTTGCTTAAAGAACAGTTTAAACTGCTTCTGGAGCAAGGTTAAATAATTCTTGGGACACCTTAAATAACTCTTGGAACACATTAAACATCTCCTAGAACGGCCTAAACAGCTCTCGCTTAAGGAACTGTTTAAACTGCTCCTGGAAAAAGCTTAAATATTTGGCCTAAACAGCTCTTGCTTAAGGAACAGCTTAAACTGCTACTGGAACAAGCTTAAATATTTGGCACAGCTTAAACAACTCTTGGAACAGATTAAACAGCTCCTAGAATAACCTAAACAGCTCCTGCCTAGGCAACAGTTTAAACTGCTCTCCTGGAACAAGCTTAAACAGTTCTTGGAACAGATCAAACAGCTCTTGCTTAACGAACAGTTTAAACTGCTCCTGGAACAAGCTTAAATATTTGATACAGCTTAAACAATTCTTGGAATAGATTAAACAGCTCCTAGTACAACCTAAACAGCTCCTGCCTAGGCAACAGTTTAAACTGCTCCTGGAACAAGCTTAAACAGTTCTTGGAACAGCTTAAATAACTCTTGGAACAGATCAAACAGCTCTTGCTTAAGGAACAGTTTATACTGCTCCTGGAACAGGCTTAAATATTTGGCACAGCTTAAACAATTCTTGGAATAGATTAAACAGCTCCTAGCACAACCTAAACAGCTCCTGCCTAGGCAACTGTTTAAACTGCTCTCCTGGAACAAGCTTAAACAGTTCTTGGAACAGATCAAACAGCTCTTGCTTAAGGAACAGTTTAAACTGCTCCTGGAACAAGCTTAAATATTTGATACAGCTTAAACAATTCTTGGAATAGATTAAACAGCTCCTAGTACAACCTAAACAGCTCCTGCCTAGACAACAGTTTAAACTGCTCCTGGAACAAGCTTAAATAATTCTTGGGATAGCTTGAACAGCTTGAATAACTCTTGAAACAGATTAAACAGGTCCTAGAACGGACTAAACAGCTCTTGCTTAAGGAACTGTTTAAACTGTTCCTGGAAAAAGCTTGAATAGCTCTTAGAACAGGTTAAAAAACTCCTGGAACGGATTAAATAGCTCCTAGAACGGCCTAAACAGCTTTTGCTTAAGGAACAGTTTAAACTGCTACTGGAACAAGTTTAAATAACTCCTGCAACCATGAGAGCCGTTGAAGCTATTTAAGCGGTTTGAGGCACTGTTTTAGTTGTTACAGGAGCTGTTTAAGTTATTCCAGGAAATGCTTAAGTTGTTTCAAGAGTTTTGTAAGGTGTTGAACAGGATCTGTTTAAGCTGTTTTAGCAAGCGCTATTCATCAACCAATCAGAAGACTGCAAGTGGACGTAGCCAAGGCGAGAGGTAGGTGTGGTGAGGATAAACTGTCATAGAAGACCCCCCCCCCTTCATTCATCTAAACCTTGTGGGATTTTGCGCCAGAACCGGTCCAGCATATCTACTTATGTTGCAAATAAAGAATGAAGGCAAATATATTTCAATATAATGTTATGCATGCGAAAGGCGTGCCAAGAGGTATTTGGACGTTACAAATAAAATAAACAACCGCTCGGATCCGCTGAAAAGAGCAAGTGACCGTTCTTATCCTATTGTATTTATTATGGCATCGGTTTTCGGGAAAATATCTATGAATACCTGAAAAATCCTCTCTCGAGGCAGACGCGTTCAAAATGACGGAATCTTCTTGATTGTATCCGGTATAGCACAAAATGGCGACGATGCTATTGATGCCGGCCGGCAATTCTCTGAAACGCAAGTACTCCATCGATCTTGTGGTCACCAACGGTTTGTGGGGATAGTATAAAACGTGCGCTAAAGTGTCCATTCTAACGTGAAAGTTCGTGATGTAGACGCCCATGGCTTGTTTACCCATAGCGCTCTGTAAAATGATTCGAGAACTAAATGCAAAGGGGATCAAAACAACGCTTTTGCAGTGGCGGTTGTACACTTGAAGAAAAAAGTATCAGAAAGTTAGGGGTCCCTGCCATTAATGTTTTACTCAAGCATAAATCGCTCGGTTATTTTTTTTTTCCTTCAACTCTACGAACCAAGATAGAAGAATACATTTGTTCAACAGCGGCTAATGATCGAAGTTCTTAGTATGTTGTCGTGCGATATAACTCATGTTACGAAGTTATACGAAGATCTTCGATCACTGTCGCAGCTTCCTCAGTGACTGGTGTGCATAAAACGTGGGTAATTCACCTGGTAAGTATTCCTGGGACTCTGATTGTGATCGGGGAAAGGTATAATGGAGGCACAAACACCTAAGATCATCGCTGGATGGATTTCACAATGGGTGTACGTCGTACAGTAGGCGTATTCTTTTTCTTGTCGTAAATCTTCCGGTGACATGGCGATCATCACAGTTTCCTCTTCCAGAGTGTCTATATATTCCACCACGCCTGTAATCAGGTTTTGCTAAATGTTCAAAAAACTAAACAAGTAAAGTTTGTTATTGTATTGGAGATCGTACACAATTTTTTTTTCTCGTGGCCTACTGCAGATAGATTAGTGATGGGTTGCTTTACTTTGTAGCAGTTAGCAACCGTTAGCAGTTTGTAGCAGCCATTCAATATCAAAAGAAGCTGCTACTTTTTATAGCAGTTTCCTAATATAGTAGACACGTGCGAATGTTGTGGAATATATAGCAGTGAAGCAGTGTATAAAATGTAGTGATGTATAAAACTGCTTCTTTACGTTAGCAGCTACAACCTGCTTCTGTAAATGTTTCTAATTATGTTGCGTAAAGGGAGTATCGTCCGTCGGTTTGGATCAGAGTCGTGCGCTCTCGAGCGTGCAAATTTTGTCGTACAGGGGTATTTAGATCGTCTTGATGACTTTGGGAAGCGTTTGGCGCAAAAGGGATTAATTTTTTTTTTTTCAATGATTAAAATAATTATCTTTTTACAACAACGATGAGGAATGGAAGTAATAATAATTTGTTTCTAAATATGTTGTGTTTGGATCGGAGTCGCGCGCTCTCGAAAATGCAAATTTTGTCGCGTAGGGGTATTTAGATCGTCTTGATGACTTTGTGTGCTCTTATAATTGCGCATCACAAAGCTGGTAAAAGCAATCGCCAAATAGCGAAAGAATTAAACTTAAGCAACACCACCGTGGATTATACCGTTTAGAAATACCAGGAAAGTGGCAGTTTCATGAATAAAGCACACAGTGGGAGACCAAGAGCGACAACTTCTGCTGAAGGTGGTGCAATAGTGGTTATTAGCAAGAGAAATCGACAAAAAACAAACAGCCCGGATGGCTGAAATCAATGCAAGCCGTCGGAAGTCAGTAAGCGTAACCACAGTAAAGCGTTTTTTTTGTACAAAGCATGTATGGATGAATTGCGATGAAAAAACTGTTATTACGCGTGCAGAATAAACGGAAACGGTTAAAATGGGCTCGTGAACACCAACATTGCTCGATTGAAGAATGGAATAAGGTCTTGTGGACGGATGAATCAAAGTTAGAGATTTTCGGTTCAAGAAAACGTGTTTTCCTTGCGAAAAAACACTGTATTGTTCCTACAGTTAAATATGGAGGTGGTTCTGTGATGATCTGGGGTTGTTTTGGCGGCACAGTCGTTACAGCGATATTGTGAAGATCGAGGGTATAATGAAGAAAAAACAGTACAGAAACATTTTAGAGGACAATGTGTTTCAACAAGATAACGACCAAAAACACTCATCTAAACTGTGCAAAGACTATTTACAACAGTTACAAGCAGACGGATCTATCCAAGTAATGGAGTAGCCTGCCCAAAGCCCCAATCTAAATCCCATCGAGCTACTGTGGGAAGAGCTTGATAGGGAGGTCTGAAAATCAGCACCAACATCGAAGGCAGATATGTGGAACAAGCTGCAAGAAGCATGGGCCCAGATAACACCTGATACATTGACAAAACTAATTGCAAGAATGCCGCGATTGTGTGCTGCTGTTATCAAAAATAAAGGAGGTCACATAGACGAATCATAATTGTATGTATGTACCTATGTTAATGCTAATAAAAATATGTGTTCGCTTTCTAATTTGTGGTTTTAAACATTTTCCTAAAACCCTGGATACCCAAATACTTTTGAACGGTAGTGTAGATTTGAATAGCTTCTCTTATTATTAAAATTACATTGATATTATTACAATAATTGGCACGAAACTATTGCAATATATGTGGGTCGTATTTATTTTAATAGTAAACTTTGGTGGTAACATGTAACTGAAAAAACTAATAATAATTTGTGTATAATGTTGTTTATATGAATTTGGGTGGTAATAATAATATAAGGAAGAAAAATAAATACATAAAGGCTACATTTATTTGATATTATAAATTCAGAAAACATTTTATTTAAGAAACAGTTCATGTTTATTTTGTAGCACTATTTATGTATCATAAATGTTTTTACCGTAAAGAAATGTAAATATGAACTAACAAACATAATAAAGAAGGTATTTCTAAAAATACTCATATTTTAGTGGTGTGTTAAATAAATGACAAGTGCACGCGGTAAAAAGAAAACCTTTCTAGAAATAACGAATATACGAACATTGCATCAGTTTAAGTAAATAAGAGAATAAAAAATAAACAGAATTCTCTAACAACTACATTGACATATTGTTTTTGTCAAGCCCAGGTGGAGACAATTTTATTCCAAGTAATAATAGTTATTTTGTGTAACAACCCTACACAATGTAAGTTTCGCTGATTAGTTTTCCTAGTTTTTATATCGATTTTGGTTAAGAAATATCTACGCAAAAATGCATAATACATATCATTATAGAAGCTTGATCATTATGAAACGTAACTTCCCAGAACCTATTACTAGTTATTATTGTTACAATCACCGTTTTATAATTGATAGAAAATGCTTATACTTTTCCGTTCAAGAAACTCTATACGTTTTCATTTATTAATCAATTATTTAAGGAAAACTGCTACAAAAAGTAGCAGCTTTTTTAAACTGCTAATCAAAAGTAGCAGAAACAGGTTGTAAACTGCTAACGTAAAGAAGCAGTTTTATACGTCACTAAGCTAGATTAATACGACAACAAATAAGAAAATTCCGAAAAATTAACTGCCTAATCCGGGAATCAAATCCGCATACGTTGGTGTTAAATTAAGAAATCAATCTAAACTAAACGTTGATCTTTTGTCCATAATTAGGTAAAATTAATTGTTTCAAGTTACTGCAGTAGATGGTCTATAATAACACCTTGCATATCAAAACATAATTTCCCATACCTGATGCAACTAAAACTTGCCATCCGTAATTATTATATTCCCTCTCCTTCAACATATCGATGTGTCTCTTCTTCAAAAGCAACTGGCCGTTCTCCACGATCAACAGCGGCCTACATATTCTCCCCGCGTCTGTGTATATTCTGATTTCTCTGTCCCTAATATCCGGATCATCGATACTTCCGATACGATAATGTCCATCTGTCTCCGCAGTTTTCGCAGAGTCGCCATGAGTTGTTCCGGATCTCTGTGTATACCTACCTGAAATGCCAAATTCCCAAGAATAATGAAACGATAAAAAAAAATTAATAAACACCGACCCAGCAGCCGTTAACGAAAATCTTCGTCGCGTCCGCTATGGCAGAGGGCGCTATCTCCTCCAAATTCTCCATACTCCACTCTTCCAAGAACTCCAAAATGGGCGAGGGTTGAGAACCGACGGATATGTAAGCCATCAGGGCTAAATTCTTCACCAAACCGACGGCGGCGCCCTCTGGAGTTTCGGCGGGACATATCATGCCCCACAGCGTGTTGTGTAACTGTCTCGGTTTCGCTAATTTGCCGTCGCGACCAATCGGTGAGTTTACGCGCCTCAAATGCGAAAGCGTCGATGCGAAAGTTAATCTGTTCAACACCTGCGATACGCCGGCTCTGGCTTGATGCGCCTTCTTCTGGTCGCCCCAATTACCGGTGGCCAGCGAGTATCTCAGACCGTCCGTGATGAGTTTGGTCTTTATGGCTAGATCTAAGCTGAAGTCCTTGCCGCGATCGATGAATTTTTGCGCGTATATCCGAACTTCTTTCATTAGGTTCTTGAACAGTCTGTGAAATAAAGATTGCTCGCTCAGAAATTACACTTTGTAACTTTAAAATCAAAATATCAATTCTTAGTTTTGTTTAATTATTTTTTTTTATTGTAACGCGCGCCTTTTTTTTTGAACTTGGAATTTGAATTTTCAACTGCGCCAAGAGATGGCGCGACGTATATAGAGCTGGACCACAGATTTGGCGATTTATATGTATATTAAGCTCATGTTTCGTCGATTTCAAAACGGCTAGTCATTTTTTTAGCAAATGAATAGAAAGTGCTGCAAAATCGATGTAAAAAGTGCTATTTCCAGGTTATGTTCGACGCGCTTTTGACGTTCCTGAATCGGTATCGGCGGTATTACTAAAAACATATATGTATTATACCTATATTGCTAATTCCCTATCCTAATAATGGACAAGAAACGTGACCAACAATATGAGAGGCATATATCGTTGTATCCTTTTCTTAAGAGTGAATTGTGTTTACTGGGCATGCGCCATCAAAAGGAAATGGCGGTTTAAATTTCAATTTGAACAATGTAACGAATTAATGTATATGAAATTTTAGGAATACAACGATGTGTGTGTACTTGAGAATTTTTAAAACTTAATTGAATACACATGATTATAATCAGAAGATTTATATTGTAACCACCGAAAAATACAAATTCTATATAAATTTACGATAGGCAAGGGGAAATCTTGATTAGTTTTGATGACAATAATTATAATTTTACTTTGATATAGATATATTGATTAATATGCTCTGCAGTACCTCTAGAGCTGTTACACGAACATGTCCATTTCGGTTTTTCCTTTCTTTTTGCACTCATTCTAAAAACCTCCCTAGCACACTAATTGTACATTTATTTACAAACGCTAATCGCCAATAATCAACGCGTGATTTCGCTTGTGTCACTATGCCCAATGAACAAAGCACAAACCAACCAATTTTCATAGTGGCTATCGGTCGCTTTGGACCAATAGGTTTCCACATGCGGCACATGCGCATTTTAGCTAAGTCACCCATGAAGAAGAGATGGGAGATATATTTCGCTCTCATACTGTTACTCATGATTTTCTCCTTTAGTAAGCAATATAGGTATAATACATATCTGACTAAAAACAATCGACAGTTTAAGCAAGATAGGTGCCAAATTCAAAACCGTACTATATTTAGAAATCCTTTTCTATAGACAACACGAGTTATTTATATTAAATTTTATTTAAATATAATTTATTTTTAAGATAGGAAATGTATTAGAAAACAAGAGAGTAACACTTCATAAGTTCATTACCTTTAGTTTCAATAAATATTATTATTATGATTACCCACAGATAAGAAACGCCGTAAAATTCGTGTTCGTAAGAAAATCACACATGTTTAAAATTCAAATCATTTATTTTCTTAAATGATCCGCTTTACAGTGCATTTGTATTAAACAAAAATTCCATAAAAACTACATGAATTATTATCATATTACTAAGAATAAAGCTTTTCTTTGAAATTCCAATAGCCAAATTATAAATTCATTGTAACCAAAAAAAAAAAAAAATAAAGCATTGTTTAAAAGCAAAATAAAACGTTCGGTAAACAAAAAAGAAAAAAGATACGACCACCCTGATTACGCTCACATTATGTCCATTTCAATCTGCGGTAATTATAAAGGCCGTTTTACACCTAGCTATTTATTGCACAATTTATTGGCCAATTTAAAATTTTACGTGTATAAATGGACGAATGGTACGGATTAAATACGTGTTATACACGTAAAATTTTAAATTGGCCAATAAATAGCTAGGTGTAAAACGGCCTTAAAACTCGACCGCTTACGACAATTAGTATTGTAACGAGCGCCAATGTTTAAACTGGTGCTTTCGTTAGACGCTCCTGGATGGCGCTAATGTAGCGGTACAAGTGTCGGGTCGAAGATTCGTGATTGTTATTTTCCAATCTCGAAGCGCCCATTAGTCAGCCACCGGGCAATATAAATAACGCGTCGTTATTGGCCGGAGTCAGTCAGTCGGTACCAGTTGAATTGTGGGAATAAGTGGAGAGCGAGTGGAGATAAATACGAGCGAATTAGTAAGCGAGAATTAAATAGCCGTGAATATAAATCGTTTACATAGTTATTGAAATGATTAATTAATCAATGTTTTAATAGTAATTAGTGAGTAATTGAATTAGTAGTGTTTATTTAATAGATTTTTAGTAGACTTTAAATTAAAATAAATAAATCAAGTTAATTTAAATATATCGCCGGAGTATTTTTCTAAACCCCGACAACGTTCCAAGAATAGAAAAACGCTACAGTATGAATCCTTTATGTAATCCAACGAGTCAAATTTTGCTGAATAACAAGCTCATATGCTTACATGGTAGAGCAATAAATTTTTAAAAACTTTTTTTTTTAATATTTACATGAACGAATTTAAATGATGAACAAAACATACTCCTAATGTTCCTAATTTCAGAATTAGAGGGAAATACTTGCAATACAAAATTATTAATACAATTAGAACAAGTATAATTAAATATAATTTTAAACTGTAAACATATTTAATTATACTTAAAATCTATAAATAGTATGAATATCCAAAAATAAAATTTTATAAACTTGAGAATGGATTCATTCAAATATTTTTATTTTCCACAACAACATAAGTCTATTGAATTTCTTTTTACAGATTTATGTATTTTTTTTTTAATATTTATGTAAATTTTAAAATATAAATATGAAAAAAAATGTTTTTCAAAAATTATTGCTGAAATAAACACTATCATGTAGATATATGAGATCTTCATTCGAAAACATTAGGCGTCGTTGGATTATATAGGGCAGTAGTGGTAATTATGGTAAAGGGCCGAGTTTCGTAATTGTTTGTAAATGGCAAATGCAAATTTAGGCAATACTCATAAAAGTAAGTAATGACTTTATAATTTGAGTATTAAAATTTCAAAGAAAAACTTCAGTCTCAGTGATAGTTGATGTACTTTATTAAAATTATTGCTTATTAGAATTACGGTGTAAATCCCTTCATTTAGCAAAATCGCTTTGAAAGCATTATTGTATTGACACTATGCATAAATAATTACAAGTGCGATTAAAGAAATATGGAAAGGTGGGAATATTCTGTGATGTAAAAGCAGTGTTGGGCAAATACCACTTGCATTATTATTTTGTTTATTAGATTTTATATTGTTTATATTTGGAATTAGCATGTTCGCTTAAATAAATAATACAACCAGGCCAAACAGTTTATATTTTCATATGAATAGCAATTTTAGAGCGTTACTTACATGTAGGTGGGGTCCTGCAATAGTAAAAGTGCTAATAATTAAATATTATTGAAATCTCCATTTAAAAAAAATAGTAAGTAATAATAAACGCTTACAATAATTAATGTTTATTAAAGCTATAGTTTCATGAAGTATTCCTCTGTTGTTTGTTATTTCCTACGTTTTTAAAACAATTAACATACAAGATTTACTATGAATACCAACTTCGGGCTGTAGGCAACGACATTAAATAAGTCGGGCAGTGTACAGCCAAATAAGTTAATGAATAAACAGTAAACAATATTCTTATTTATTTCTGAAGTATATATTTTTTTTTGTAAACCAAAAAAAATCTACATACCCTCTAAATAGGAAAGCCAGCAACGGTCCAGCCAAATCCAATCGTTTATTCCCGTAGTGATCTCTGTCATCTAATTCTCTCCGTCCTAATGCTGCTAATAACAACCTATGCACCATATACCTAACAAAAAAAATAATTAAAAGAGCAGATAATAAATAACCATCAGATCAGAACGCACCCCAAAAAGTAAGCTTTCTTCGTTTCACAAAAATCCGATACACCGACATGAGGCAACATCTCCTTCTGCAGAATCTCCCTGGCGTATTTAATACGCTTCTCCTTGGTCACACCGGGTCTAGCACCTCTAGCCCCTATGAAATTCAGCGCGACGTTCTGCTCCTGTATCACGAAGGCTTCGTCCAGAGACGGCTTCACCATTTCCATCATTTCCGGGTCTTCGAAATCGTAGATGATATGCTCCAAGATGTCCCTGTCAGCTACGAAACCTAACGCCCTAAACACGATCATTATAGGGATCTCCTGCTTGATATAAGGGAGAATGGCGATGATCCTTTGACCGATAGCCGCCTTTTTAATGGCCTGCCCGCCTCTCGCCATCATATTCACCCAGAGCGTCGACGTAGGTCTGGAACTGTGCTCCAGACACGATCTTATCTCGGCTTTGAAGGCGTATTTTCCGTCTTTCATCGAGAACACGTACACGGTGTTCGTGGCCATCTTTTCCTGGGCGATTAGCACCTTTTCCGAGCCGTTGATGATGAAATAGCCGCCCGGATCTAATGGGCATTCGTTCAATTCCGTCAAGTCACGATCGGTTAGTCCGTTTAGCAGGCAATAGGTGGAGCGCAACATGATGGGGATTTTTCCGATGAACGTTTTCTGGTGTTGCGTCTCCACCGGGTCTTCCCCTTCTCTGATCGACGTTTTAGTTATATCCACGTAGAGGGGAGCCGAATATGTCAAGTTACGTAATCTTGCCTCGTTGGGCATCATGGGTGACGGGGCACCGTCTTTCTCCCAGTGGGTGGGTTTTGATAAGTAGATCTGTTCGAATTTTAACAGATATCTTGGCTGGAAATGGGAAATTCAAGTAAATATTTCCTTAATATTGTAATGCTACAGGGTAGCATACAGCCAGGTATAAAAAAAATTAAATATACTAATACTAAATATTAATACTTTAATTAAATTATTTAAAATCAAATTTTAAATATTCTAGCATATATATCAGTTGGTTAAAGACATCATGTCAAGCGGTTTCCCCTCACCAAAAAGAAAAAAAAAGTATATCTATATTCATTACTTGCAAAAATGGTTGAAAAGTTGATATCGACACCCTGTATACCAAAAGTGCTGTAAGGCTGAAAATATTTTCTTTAAATAGATCATAGTGGGCCATGACTACATTGCGAGTTTCAAAATCAAATTCCTACTAAAAGTTTGAAAAATTCTAATGACCCGGTTCGGTGCGACATCCTGTATATGATCTGTTAAAATTTAATCGTTTACTTTAGAATAATGGGATTTGAATTGTAAACAGTCGATCATATTAAATGAAACATAATTATTATCTACTTAAGAAAAGTTCGATTTCTTCTTATATGGCCCATTAGCATTTGCATAATTTCTGGATAACTGCCGCAGCAGGTAATAGATAATCTCTACACATTATTAGTCAAAGCGTTATAACTATGGACAGACTATACCTAATAATGAAACAAGCAACAATAAATGAACAAGACATAGTAAATTCGAAACGGATACAAGAAGCTATAATTTATTGGAAATAAGTCGCTTTGAATACTTGAAGATAACGATTACAAGTCACAATGAATAGAACAAAGAAATAGAAAAGAATAAACAAGGGAAGGGAATGCAATGGAGGCCAATTAAGAAACTGTTAAAGTCAGAACCAGTTACCACAGCAACAAAAATTAGAATATATAGAACAGTGACAAGGCCCACGGTAGTGTATAATAGTCTTTATTTTCTGTTTCAGGCACAACCAGGTATACATTTTAGAAACATATAAAACATTACATAACAAGTGAGAAAAAAAAAGAAAAATTAACCAGAATAATAATAAAGGGGTAAATGAAATTGTCCTGGCAGAAAACCGCAAGGGGAAGTTCAGATGTGATACCAGAGATATCACCCTGCTTTTAATCTTTACCCTTGAATTTTAGTAGAGGAATAATGAAAGTAACGGAAAAAATGCCTATAACTAACTTAATACTAAAGTGTGCGATGAGCACGATTCACATTATAAAACCTGTATTCTGAACTATTTCGCATTTACACAGTCACCTAAATCGATAACTGCCCCAACAGACACCGCTTCATATTATGCTTAAACAACACTACGCTACTCTGTTTGAGATAGAGAGGTAACGGATTAAATAGTTTGTAGATAGAATAACTAAAACCTCTCTCAAAGAGTGCTGTCTGATGGAGTGGAGGAGTGATAGTGTGCTCACATTGCGCAACGGCCTCATATGCACATCCTGGCGATACGTGATTTTATTATAGAGATACACAGGCTGCCTGTGACTAATGATCCTATGAAACAAACAATAGGAATGGAGTAATCGTCGATTATACATATTTCACCAATTTAACTCTGCCAATTTGTGCGATATGCGGCCGTATTTCCGTATACCAAATATTAATCTTATGCAGGAATTCTGTACACGTTGTATTCTTCGCGAAGTGTCCCCATCAATACATGCGCCGTACAAAGTCGCGCAAAAAACAAATGGAGACAAAACCAATACATCACAAAGCAACGCTTTAGTCGTCCGACTCAGAACAGATCTGTGAGGGTAAAGGAGTTTTAGAGCAAGATAAACTTTTTTAATGCAGTTGGAGATGTGACCCCTAAAACGAAGTGAAGAATCCATTTCAATTCCTAGATTTCTCGCACTTGGACGCAACTCTATTTTAGCTCCCCCCACCCTACACTCGAACCCCTCAATGAGGCCCAACGTTTCATTTTTATTGCCAAACATTAAGATAGCTGATTTAGTGGGATTAATATTTAGAAAATGGTTAGTTGATATTTTGTAAAGACTATCCAAGTTTTGATTAATTTTACGAATGGCATCAATACTGCTTGCACTATAAAAAGAGTGATAAATTTGCGTGTCATCGGCATACATGTGCATGGAAGAGTGATTCAAGACCCTCCAAAAATCACAAGTATATATAGAAAAGAGTAATGGCCCCAGAATGGATCCTTGAGGTACACCTGTATGGATGCTGACGAATAAACAAAAATATATAAAAAGAGATTCATGTAAAAACTTACAGGAGTTTCTATTTCACCAGTCGTATGTTGTGCTTCCGCCTGTAAATCTATAGCTGGAGAATCCTCCACATTCCTTTGGACCGACATTTGAATGAATTCATCGAAACTGTCGAGTTGTTGCCGCACCAAACCCTTTTCATCAAAATAAGCGTTGATAACGATCCAGCAGGCTTCTTGCCACAATTCTGAACTGATTTCTTCCCCATCTTCATCATCAAATTGCTCTGAAAAGAGGGCAATACATATGTTGCTATGATTAAAATACACAAAATAAACACCAACTTATAGTCCTAAAAAATCACTTAAAATATACCAATCCAGAAGTACTATTTTCTATGAACCTAGATATTTTATTTTGAAATAATAATATTAAAAATGTTGTTTGAAAATTTTTAGATATTCCTTACTCTTAAAAATGTATATATTCTCTTTCAGCATTAATTACTATTATTTATTTACAAAAAAAGTAGTTTCTTGTACATGTCACTAAGTCATACTACAGTTTAATAGTTTCCTGAAACATAAGAACCAAAAAAATCAACATAACATTCGCTACAAGGCACTACAATCATCACAAAAAGTCGCAAAACTAAACTTTAGTAACAGTTAAGGCTTAAATATTTATCAAAAACAAACATTTTACAAACACTCTTAATAATACTAACAGTAATAATATTAAAGAAAGAACTGTAAATCAGGATTTTCAAATACTCGTGCAATACTTCAACCGAGTTGAAAATAGTAATGATTTCATATTAAATAATAATGATACTAAATGTTTATAATGCAAGTTGTTTTTTCAATAAATAAAAAAATAGAAAAGTAGATTTATTGGTAGCTAAGTTTGGTAAACCATAACACTAACCCTACTACTCTCCTATTTCATAATATGTGCATAAAAGTTAAATCCTGTAATCGGATTTAATTAATAATAGTCACTCACCTTCGTCCTGCTCGTACATGATTTTCGTTGATTCAAGAAGTTTTAATTATCCTAATAAACACTATAAATACGAAACAAACTCCTCAACAAATTTTTGCTTGTTTGGGAAAACGGCTGTCAAATCAACCAAATATAAATCCAGATCCGCCAACTTTTGTAATCCATAAATTCTAAATTCCCAATACCACGACTCAAATTCTCCTAAATATTTTTTTCTGCCTGGATGTATGAATTTAATGAATGTAATCTTTGCAAATAAATAATTGAGGAAATGAATAAAATTTGCAATATTAGTTTTTATTAAATACCTTTGTCATTATAAACATACATAAGGGTGCCTCCTGAGATCACAGGTGCTGACGCTCTTTGTCCGTCCTTGTTGAGATGTTCTTTGCCGGTACTTTCCCATTATCCATATTTTTTTTAGTATTTGTATTGTTAATAAATACATATTTTCATTTTGAGTAAACTATATATTTTTTAATTTCTTGAAATTTATTTAGATTATAATTAGTACTTATACATTTAATGAAGTTGTTATAGTGATAAATTATAAATAGTAAGATTTATAAAAAACAAATTTAGGGAAAAATCCGTGAATATAGAAGAGAAAATTTTTTCACTGTTTTAGGGAAGTTGTAACATAGAGGGTTGGCAACATTAAAAAATGCAGAAAACGAAGAAACGTCAAGTGCGAATTTTAGGTTATGTTTCAATATTTTTTTACACAAAACGTAATAACACTAATAACTAACGATCAAATAGGAAAGAAAAAATGGAAGAAAAGAAATCCAATTCATTGGACATTAATGGGCAAAATTTTAACCCAAATATGTATTTAGAAAAATTATTTAAGGTATGAAATATTTTATTTTACTTTTCCTTATTTTATATTCCTTTAATGCCCCAGGACTGTTCCCTTAGACAAATTATGGACCATGAAGCTGAAGTAGTAAAAGACACCCAGACTTTACATTCCGATATGCAAACATTAGTGTATGAGAATTACAACAAATTCATTTCTGCCACGGACACAATTCGTAAAGTGAGAATTGCCATTATTTACTTATTATTCTTTCAATCATTGATTTATATTTTTAGATGAAAATAGACTTCAAAAAAATGGAAACAGAAATGGATCTTCTGGCCTCAAATATGGAATCGATTACCTCGTTTTCAGATCAGATATCATCGACACTGCAAGGTACCAGACAGCAAATAAATAAATTGGCTGGTGTTCACACCTTGCTGAAGAGGCTACAATTTCTGTTTAAATTACCGGCAACTTTGAAAATGAGGATGGTAGAAAAGAACTATTCGCAGGTATGTGTTAAAGAGATGTTTATTTTGTAAGAGTGAGTAAAATAGGAGATATGCTTTTGGAGAAATTGATTTTTCTTCTTGACTTATTGGAATCTTTAATGATAGTTTTAGTTGGATAAATGCAAGAATGATACAGTTTTTTTGATAGTTTTTTAAAAAATGTTTGGTACGAAATATATTTCAAAAAGAAAGTGTTTTGAAGATATCTTTGTAGGCCGTGTCTGATTACATACACGCCCAAAGAGTTTTGCAACAATATGGAAATATGGCTTCTTTTAAAGGCATACAAAGTGACTGTGAAGTCATATTAAAAGAGCTAAAGTCGGAACTGAGGAGTAGTTTTAGTAATCCAAATGCCACCGCGAAAGAATTAGCCGTTTCCGTCGATTTATTATTGCAATTGGACGAACCGCCCAAGGAGTTATGTATGGAATTCTTATCGTGTGCCGAAAAGAGACTTAGCGAGCAGTTGGTTATGCTAAGGGACCAAAGCGAACATCGAGACATCACGGAGTTTGTAGATCTGGGTTGTACAGGCTTTCTAAGCGACTTATGTTTGTTGGTGGCTTCATTTCACGATATGTTCATTAACAGGATTAATACTGGCGATATAGAAAATAGGTATGTCGATACAAAACATTTAGAAAACAATGCTTAAATGTAAGGAATTTTTTGGTGAAGTTTTATTCTTAGCTGATAGTGTATTTATGGTTTCTTCTTTCTTGAGATAGCGGCTATTATTTAACTTTACTGTACTTTTTAATGAGGACTCATACCATTGTTTAAATATATCTAGTTAGTCAACGTAATGCATTTTCGGAAAAATAAAGTATTGCTCAGGGAAGTGGTGCACTCTATCGGTGAATTGATTTGAAAACGTGATAAATATAACAGGTATCTTGGTCAGAGTGAGAGACAGATTTCTGTGTTTTATCCATCTGCGGAAACGACGGAATCCGTATCGGTGATTTAATGGCATTGGCGAATTGTGTGGCCTGGGGAAAAGGGAGGGTGAATGCATGTAACGCTGTGATGACGCACCTCGCGATAATTCTCATGTTTGTTTACATTAGAAGATTAGAATTCTGAGGTATTCTGTTATAAATATAAAGAAATTGCAAGGCATGTTCTTGTTGACAAAACATTAATCGAATAATTTTCTAAATTGAGGTTTTTTCTTTTAAGAATAAAATATTTAAACTTAAAACAAAAATCACTGAAAAGAGAAAAGTTAAATCTAAAAGGACCAAAATTTGCCGAGAAAAAAAAAACATAAATCTACTTCTCAATTTTTATTTTCTTAGTTTTTAAATTAATAAGTTGTTTTTGTTAATTTTAATTTACTTATATTTATGATTATATAATAATCAGAAAATTTTGTTTATTAAGAAGAATAAGTATTTAGTTTGATAATATATAATCTGTAGTTCGATGGCCTTTTATATTTAAAATTTTAATAAACGCGGGTTTTTCGTTCGAACGTATATACGATAACCTTCTTCTCTCCTCTCTCCCTATTGCTATCTTCGCTTCTCCCGTGTATAGCGGTACTGTCGTTAACTTCAACTGGTGCAAAGGTGGGAAATTTATATAGTTTTTCTTATATTTACAAAACATTTTTTACTTGATTTACTTATGTTTACTATTATATAATAATAGACATTTTTTATATAATGATAAAAATATGTAGTTTGGGGGTACAAATCGCCATTTATTTTTACATATATGCACCACTTTACTTATTAAAAACACCATACATGATTACACATTCGTGCTCTTTCTCTTGAGCGGCTGAAAAGTTACGTGGTAACCTTTGGGGGCAACATCCGTATATACAAGGTTACATCGTAACTTTTCAGCTAATCAAGAGAAAGAGCGCGAACGCGTCATCATGTATGCTGTTTTTAATAGCTTTGTTTGTGTGCTTGGAGCAGTATCTACTGACGTCATTAGAGTAACTTGAGAGCGTCTCAGAGTTGGATTTAAAGATGGTACAAACCAACGCGCTCGATTGCAATATAACCTCAATTTTATTATTTACTATTGTCAAATTGTCACAGCTATTATGAATAGGAAAAGTAAAAGTAATTTTTCAAACTAATGAATCTACACTACAATAAAAATGCATCATATACTAGTATTTAATATGTACCTACCAAGTGAAGTTTTTAAAATATAATGATCGTTCTTTACATCAATCACATTGGTATCATTATATTATCCATATCGTGCATATTTGATGCAGGTATAAATCGGATTACATTTACAAACGACAGTTTACAACATGGTGTTAGCGCGATTAGGTTATCTTGCACAAATTGCTCGTAATTGCTCGGACGTCGGATCGCGAGCAGAAAGAGGAACCTCTTTGTGGTCTGGATTTGCTTGCTCTAAACAAACAAACACGCACAAATCATGCTCTAAAATACAAACAAACGCGTAAAATTCCATGGATCTGCTTAGATCAGACAAACAAACAAACCTAATAAGTAACGTGGTGCATATATGTAAATATAAATGGCGATTTGTACTCCCAAACTACATGTTTATTTTTATAATGAAAACGAATTTCTACTATTATGCAATAGTAAACATAAGTAAATCAAATAAAAAATATTATATAAATATAACACAAAACTTAGAATTACACACATATATAGAGCATAACATTAAATTAGAAACTAAAAAAAAGTAAAGTAAAATGGTAAAAAAATATCGATTATATATTATCAAACTAAATATTTATTCTTCCTAATACAACAAACATTTCAATGTAAACACGAGAATTATCGCGTGGCGCGTCATCACAGCGTCATCGCCTATCCACCTTCTCCTTTCCCCGGGCCTCACCTACAATCTGCCTACAACTTACGAGTAACTATTGCAATTAAATAATATTTTACCGACACGTAAGAGAGCCATCTTGTATGTAGTAGTCTAACTATAAAGTTTATTATTAAATCGAGACGGACATCAACGGCGTGCTGCCATCTACCGCTTTTGTCCAAAATGTTCAAAAATCCGTTAACTATTTTGTCCATAAGGTTGACTAACTGGTATGTATATAAACAATGATAGTGGCATAGATTTTGGAAAGTTTTCTGTTTTATCATTTATTGAGTTTGTAATTTGTATGTTTATTTAGGTATTTGAATCACTTCTGCAACGTGCTTTATAATTGATTTCTTTATTTAAAATTGTTGTACTATTAAAGTTGAAAGTATGACCTGTGTTTTTAGTATATGTTTCTTTAATGCAGTAATATTATTCTGATATTTTGTGATATTTTATTTTATTGTGAAGTTGTTGTGGACGTTTGTCCTATGTATACAGATGTATAATCCATTACAATTATTGCATGGGATTTTGTATACTAAATGACTTCGGTGTTGTAAACGGATACTATCATTTAATTTCAAGTATCAACACTTTAAATCATTGACTAAGCTAACGATACGAATCTCTCTATCCTGTTACAGTGATATCTTCGAGAATTTCGCCGCAAAAGAACTATATACCTTCATCCTACAAAACATGAAGAAATATTTCGAACTCGTACAGAATAAGGTCGACCTCGAGCAAGATATAGGGGATACTGGCGTCCTAGTAAAGGCTCTTGATAGATTCTACAGACGGCTACAAGCGATGAATACTTTATGTAGAAATGTGGATTTCTCAGAGTAAGTGAACGTTTGTAAAAATTTTCATGATTCCATGCACGATGCTATGGTTTTTACATTTTCGAATAACTTTTTCCAGGAAAGGAATAGAAATTATCATAAATGCCGGGCGCAAGCAATGCAAAACCCACTTGAATCTATTGAAAATGCATTTTGCAGAGTCTTTGACCAAGGTCAGGCAATCTCTAGCTACTCCGAAATTAATAACCCAAGAAGATTCTAATAAGAATCTAAGTGAATTGTTGAGCTCGCTCGTGATGACCATTGTGGAAAAAGTGAAAGGGGTTCTGCAGGATTTGGTGGTAAGTGTAATTAATTTTATGACGTAAATTGTTTTTAAAATACATTCCCAGAAAATTGAAAGCATTCCAATCGTTTCTTAGATTCAAATCCCTCATCAAACATCAGTTTTTTTTTGCACATTTTACTATTATACAAACTGTTTCAAAATGAATTACATCTCATTAGGTACTGAGTAACTAGTATTTGCATATTATAATAAACCGCTTACCTTTTATGATAATTATATTTCTAATGTCATTTTGTGAGTAAGCGATATAGTTTTTCTTGACAGTTTTTAACTTAATACTACTAAATGATGTACACATTGTGTAGATTTTTGTGAATGCGTTGGTGCTGGATTTGTCACTTCTACGTTGATGTATTTAAATAACAAAACACACAAAACCCTTTTGTTTGTAATTTCATATACCATGTGATTCAAAATGATTGTCGTAAGAAAAAAACTGTTTTCCGGAAAAATTTATCTATACTTTAGTTAGCTACATACAATTTTCATACATTAAATGAATTTTCTTGACATTTAGCGACATTGGCGTGCGTGTTGTAGTATCTTTCGATTATTTATCTTATAATCTTTTTCAAATCGTTTATATTTACATCTAATATCACCAACAATAGTATTTCTGAATACTGTAAGAAAATAAGGGAATTTATCTGTGGTAATAGCTCAACAAACAGGTAAAAAATCAATATTAACATTAAGTGAAATAGTTTATTATATTTTATAATTTTATAGGCTTATCATACACTTCAGCGCAATGAGCTGTCAAAAGAAAGTTACATTTTCATCCCTATAAAGTTTCTACGGTACAGGAATTATTACCATTAGATCACGATAGGCTATTGGAATATTGTCATTGGTTTAATAACAATTTAAGGGACGATGACTTGCTAAACAAATCATTTTTCTCGGATGAAGTCTGGTTTTATCTAACAGGCTATATCAATTTACAAAACTATTGTATCTGGTCTGTAGAAAATCCACACGAATTTCGAGAAACGCAATTGCATCCCGTAAAAGTTGGTGTTTGGTTAGCTATGTCCAGGCAACGAATAATAGGGCCAATTTTCTTCGAGGAAACTGTAACAGCCCAATGTTACCAACAGATGTTGGAATTGTTTATTGCAGAGTTACCAGAAAATGAGCTTGGAGCAGGTTATTTTCAGCACGATAATGCTCCAGCACATACTGCTCGACAAACCTGCCAGTATCTTCAACAGTTTTTTGCTGACAGGTTCGTTAGAGCACAAAGATGGCCACCAAGATCGCCTGATCTAACCCCATTAGATTACTTCATGTTCGGCTATCTAAAAAATAGGATCTATAGAAACTGCATGCATACAATAGAAGAACTGAGAGATGCAGTTTTGTCACTTAATAATTACACTAATTGTATGTTATAATTTAAAGTAATAAATAAATTTAGTTAAACACCAGTTAGTACTGAATTGTAAAATCATAATTTAGTAAAGTTAAATTAATTACATTTCATTTTTACAAGCAGAAACACCTATCCATAGTAGTTTATATAATGCGAGTTCAAATACCGGTTAGGTTTTCCTTATTTATGACAGATCCGTTTACTTTCTTATGTTCCAACACTGACTTAGTTCAAACCTTCATTACAAACACGCGGCATATACCTACACCCTGTTACTATCTATAGGAGCGGAATTGACAATCATTTTGAATCTCTGTGTATTTACATAGTAAGATATTTACAAATGTATTGGCGCTTGAAATGTCGGAACAGAACTGCTTATTACAATATGGTTTTGAACTAGTAGTCCCTTGTTACACTGACCATTTTCCCTTGGTGGGGTTACAAAAGTGATTGCGTGTGGTGTACAAAGGAACTCTAATGGTCGTAAATTACAAATAAAGAGGGTGTTTGACAGAATAAAGAAAAAATCGAAAAAGGGAAAGATGTCTTCACTATTAACTTCTTAGAACTGAAGGAACTTAAATCTAGATATGGGGACGTAACAAAACTAAACTACGGATTCGGGTTAGGACAAAACAAATGTATATAATTCTGTTCTAAACACATTGCAAGAAAATATTTTTATTGTTGAAGCATATTTTCCAAGTGCACAATTTCTTAATTAATGGCAATATTCCTATGCTGAATGTAAGGGATAGTATCTGAATGTATTGCAGAACATTTTCGACAACATCAAACGTCGTATTGCATTATTATTATTATTCAACAGAATGGTGACCATTTTGAACACTTGTTGTGAATTATAACTAAATAAAATTTCTACAAATAAGTTATTTACCTTAGTTGTTTGATTAATATATATCACACATCGCTCGACGATAAATTTTGACAGTGACAGGTGGATAATCTATGAACTATTTAACCTATACCCCCATTTCAAGGAAGCGGATTGTCATAATTTATAGGAGAAATTCATGAACATCTAATAATGTGTAATTAATTTTGAAACAGTTGGTACTTCATCCCTCCCTTGTTGAATATATAAAATTATGTAACTGCGTACTTGAAAATCGCTGAGCTAACAAGTAACAACGGCTAAAAAAACACATGCACTGATAGATAAAATCGCTCTGCGGCCGTTGGCTAGATGATTTGACTTCTGACCCTTGCCAACAACTAACAAGGAAACGAAATTGGGGATATATACAGGGCAGAACATGTGGGGCCTTGAAGGTGGTCGAAGTTTAGTAATGTACAAAATTCATTTGAAATTGCAATAAATTAGTTATTATTATTATTATTATTATTATTACAGAATCACTGTATTATTTATTTCAATTTCGCAGGTTTTTATTCAACCAGATATCAATTTCGCTCAGAAATCCCAGTTCCGTGATAGTTTTTGCGTGGACAATGTTCGTGAAGGACTGATCGGTGTGTTATACAACCATTTAACTGCCGCAGCCAGAGGTTATTGTTCACCCAACGTGTTAGATCTGAAAGTTCCACCCACATTAATATTATTAATATCTAAATTCTGTCTGGATTTTCAAACTGGAAATGTTCATTACGTGGTAAGTATGTTATTCTCGGTTTATAAAAACACTGCATTTAATCCCGCAAGCCACATCAAAGGGTACAGAACAATTATAAGTTCCAAGGAGTAATAACATACTATGTAAAAATATATATAACTTAAGCAGTCATTCAAACTTAATCTATGTATTCTTTCAAATATCTTTAACACAATATATTTCGGTCCATTATAGCCACTTAAAACACCTTTGCAATGATGTATGGGTATTGACGATTGGTTTAGGATATATCGCAAATTTTGTGAAAAATTTTATGATTGCAGCTTCTGAGATTTGAAGTTTTATCCTAAAAACGGATCTAGTGTAGCATGTTATTCTTTGGTTATCAATTGAAGGGGTAACACTTTATATGTTTCGAGGTGACGCAACGTAAAAGTATATACAGGGTGTTAAATATGTCGTGGCACATTTATCGAAATGGAACCTATATTTTTCGATATTCCCTGTAACATAACATTTATTTCCAGTATTTCCGAAGATATTGTAATTTGAAGGAAAATATGTTTGTAATATACCATGTGATTCAAAATGATTGTCGTAAGAAAAAAACTGTTTTCCGGAAAAAATTATTTATACTTATTACTAATTTAATGAATGAAGTTAGCTACATACCAAATTCATACATTAAAAGAATTTTCTTGACATTTAGCGACATTGCCGTGCGTGTTGTAGTATCTTTCGAGTATTTATCTTATAAATATGTTTCAAACGTTTATATTTACACCCAATAACACCAAAATAGTATTTCTGAATACTGTAAGAAATAAGGGAATTTATCTGTGGTAATAGCTCAACAAACTGGTAAAAATCAAATATAAACATTAAGTGAAATAGTTTAATACATTTATAATTTTATAGGCTTATCATACACTTCAGCGCAATGAGCTGTCAAAAGAAAGTTACATTTTCATACCTATATAAAATTTCTAACGGTACAAGGAATTATTACCATATTAGACACGATAGGCGATTGGAATATTGTCATTGTTTAATAACAATTTAAGGGGCGATCACTTGCTAACAAATAATTTTTCTTCGATGAAGCCTGCTTTTATCTAACAGACTATATGCAATTTACAGAAACTATTGTATCTGGTCTGCAGAAATCCACACGAATTTCGAGAAACGCAATTGCATCCCGTAAAAGTTGGAAGTTGGTTAGCTATGTCCAGGCAACGAAATAATAGGCAATGTTTCTCGAGAGGAAAATGTTACACCCAACGTTACCAACAGATGTTGGAATTGTTTATTCCAGAGTTACAAGGAAATAGTTGTAGCAGGTTATTTTCAGCACGATAATGCTTCAAGCACCATACTAGGCTCGACAAACCGGCACAATCTCCAACGGTTTATTTGCTGACAGGTTCGTTAAAGCACAAAGATGCCACCAAGATTCGCCTGATCTAACCCATTAGATTACTCCATGTTCGGCTATCTAAAAAAATAGGATCTCTAAAAGAAACCGCAAGCATACATAGTAAGAACTGAGAGATCCAGTTTTGTCACATTAATAATATAACTAATTGTATGTTATAATTAAAAGTAATAAAAAATTAGTAAACACCAGTTTAGTAAAGAATTGTAAAAACATAGTTTAGTAAAAGAAATTAATTACATTTAATTTTTACAAGCAGAAACACCAATCCATAGTCGTTTATATAAGCGAGTTCAAATAAGGTACGTTTCTTTATTAGACAGACCCGTTTACTTTCTTATGTTCAACACGACTTTGTGCAAACCTTTCATTACAAACACGCGGCATATACCTACACCCTGTTACTATCTATAGGAGCGGAATTGACAATCATTTTGAATTTCTGTGTATAATATGTGGGATACCCAATATGGCTAGGTGGCCATGATTTTCAAACAAAAGCTAGAAAATGTCAAATATTAAATGATGCGAAGCCATTTACCTCTATTCATTCAAAGTAACCGAAAAGCAAAACTGCACGTAACACAAAATTATTATTTACACTGTGATGCGCTTCTTACTTACACTTACAGTCGACCAATCATACCTGTACCCATCGACGCGTCAACCGCGTGCACACTGTATAGTATTTGATAAGGAATAATAAATTACATTACCGTTATTATATAGAGTTGCTTATCTTACGGGATGAAGTGAAGGATCTACAGTGTGAGTAGTTAAGAATTGGAAATCTGGAAAATGGAAGTAGTAGAGCCTAAAACATGATCAATCCCCAGAAATAAAATTATTAACTTGAACATCCTGTATGTCTTGAACGAGCAACATTTGTATAAGGCATGTTGCGCTCAATCCTCATATTTTAGACTCTACTATTCCCAGTTTCCGGATTACCCATTCTTAACGACTCACACTGTATAAAAGGGATAAATACACTCCGCTTTGTTTTTCGGATTTTATTAGCTGTCAAAAACCGATGAACTGTTCGGTATAAACCCTAAGGAAAGTGTGGCGCTTACGATGGAGAGCGAAATTAATACATCGATGCAAGAATCGGCGCAAGAATTGTTGAACTATTACGTTAGGATACAGGGTTAAACGTGTCGCAGGTAAGTTTTGTTTTTTAGCGATTTTGAATTAGAATTTGTGCTCAAAGTGCATCCGTTGCAGATGTTGAGAAGAGTGTCGAAACTCGTGATTGGCTGCACACAATTGAACCGAGAACCGTCAGGGCGGTAATGAAAAGAGTTGTGGAAGATATTGCTGCGATAGATTCGACTGTCGCTTTATTATATGAAGATCAAGGCACCACGACCGAACACAGTAGCGATTCGAGTAGAAAAACGCATAGGTAAATAAATATATCGTACCCTTTTTGGGGTTCAAATAACCGACACAGGTGATATAATAAATTATTATATATTTATTTCTATATTAAAATAAAATAACATGTCTATAAACATCCCAAGTAGCACATTAAGTCGCCATGACGTATTGGTTACCTTAAAGGGTTTCCACAAATAAAATTACTACAAAATCATTCACGTAAATAAGATATAAAGCAAGTCTCATTATTTGGCAGTTCAACGTGGTGTTCCACAAGGCAGTGTCCTCGAACCGTTGCTTTATCTTATTTACGTGAATGATTTTGTAGTAATTTTTACTTTGTGGGAACCCTCTAAGGGTGCGCTTTAGATGGTGGGAAACCAGATATAGTCAGTTGGGTTGTCTATTTACATGGATTAGATCTTCGATTTCTTATTACCGTCTTGTCTTCGACAGAAAGATATCAGGTTTTATATTTACATTCAACGAAGGGCAGCATGGGGCCTCATATTCACCAAAATACACCTACCTTTGTCGTTTTACACTCTCTCATACTTATCGAACAGATGTGTTAATAGATTTACGAGGGCGAGATATTCTAACCCAGGGATGGAATATTGATCTTATGTAAAGTTCTGTATTTACTTAAAACGTATACCTATGTTGAAATACTTGCTTCGTATTTTAAAAAGTTAGAAAATTTTAATTTAAGCTTTAGGTTTATCTGCTTGATATACGCATACGTAGCCAACACAACGTTATATTCTAATTTGATAAATAATAACAAACACTACCATTATTATTACGATCCTTAAATTCCACTAAACGATGAATGATACAGTAATATCTAGCCCATAAATCCCAAAAACTACATATTCTTTCTTATTTAACTCTCTCACTTATCTATCTTTACATTTACATATAATTTAAAACAGGTATAGAAAAAATGCACTTGAATAGTGATAAATATTCATGCAAAACTTTAACAAAGAATAGATTATTATGTTCAAGTTGGTCTTCTTTTATTGTTCATTTCCAACCTCCCAAGAATTAAGTGTCACAATGGAAAATATTTTAGATTTATTAAACGTAATTTTTTCTAATGTAGATTCGAGCATTTTTGTGCTATTTTCCACAATACTGTAACACGTATATAACTAGCCAACGCAGCCAATATAACGAGTAATGTAAGGTACGTGGACAGCGTATAAGAGGTCATTTGCTGGAATAATTGTAGAAGAATAAACATATCAACTTGTGTATTTTTCAAAACGCCACCTATTTTACGTGTTCATTAGTAATAGTGCTTACTTTACTATAGTCAACAACAAATTTATATTCTCGGGGACAATGTCGAACACCTATAAACTTCGACCTGCCATATATGTTTATGTTAAAAGTTTCAACCTCTTCTGACTCGCGCCTTTTCTAAGAGTCCTCAGCACTCCAAGTAAATAAATGCTGCTTATATGCATAGACTATATACACCCTCGTTTATATAATGTTATATAGGTATATATGATTCTATCACTTATAATCCGTCTAGCTAGATAACCCGTTACACACATCTATATATCAGGAAGTAATTTTATAAAAAATTAATTGAAAGACTCGTACTTGACACATTTTTTTATGCATTGCTACTTTTATATCCCTGTTTCTGGTAAAATGTAATATTATGGATTTAACTTGATATTTGAGTAGTTATTACTCCCAAATCAAAAGCGCCATCTTACTGGGAAATGCTAAAGGATGCTTTTGTTATTCTTTCCACACGTTCATTGCAGATTGCTTGTTTATCTACAAAAACTTATTTCCAAATTTTCATAAAAAAATACAATTTATTTTGCGATTTTTGAAAAATGGTTATGATTACATTGGCATTATAATTATCCTTCGATATATTTTTTATGTTTTTTTATTTCATTCATAATTAAGAAACTTTATTTTTAGAGAAAAAGGGCTAAGGCTAACTCTGACAAACTTTGGATTATTTTCAGTTTTGGAAAAACATTTTTTTTGTAACTCTACCGGCTAAAAATTTGGAATGTCTATTTTGTACCGACTTCGTGCTCTCTACTTTATCTTAGCGCCCCCTTAAGGTAACAAATACGTCATGGCGACTAAATGTGCTGCTTGGGTGCTGTTTGAAGTGAAGTTAGGCTTAGAAATTTATACCCTAATGATTCATCCATTGTCCTTACTTTTTAAAATAGCGTTTTATGTTTATTTTTAGCAGCATCATGGGAGTTTGCTGGAATTATCTCTAGCTGGGCGCAAAATTTAAACATTGCGAACATCTTGACTTACTTTTAATCCGTATAAATATTAATATTTATTTCAGCATTTCCGTTTCGAGGCATCAGTACAGATCGAACTGGTCGAGCTATACGCCGAACCACTTAGATTCGGCGCTGGTCTCCAACATGCACAAGTTATTCAGCGAGAGGATAGAGATTTTCTCGACTATCGAATTCACCAAAGTCTCGATTTTAACGGGAATCATTAAGATAAGCTTAAAAGTATAACTTCGCTTTATCACATATATTTTGTATGTATATGTTCTTACACGACACATTTGCAGACGTTCATGGAATGCGTACGTCTGAAAACGTACAGCAAATACGGGTTACAGCAGATTCAAGTCGACACGCACTATTTGCAGTTATATTTATGGAGATTTGTCGCCGATGAAAAGTACGTATTTTGCGGTGACGGAATAAAGTTGAGACATGTAGCTTAATTAATAAAATTTAATAAAATGGGTTCAATATACAGGGTCCTACCGAACTAGGTCGTTAGAATTTTTTCGAACTTCTAGCAGGAATTTGATTTCGAAACCTGCAGTGTAGTCATGGCCGACTATGATCTATTTAAGGAAAACATTTTCAGTCTTATAGCACTTTTAGTATACAGGGTATTCCACGTAACTGGTTCATTAAAAGTTTAAGATATTCTATTATTTACTTATATTTGAGATTTTGGCACCAGTATCTGTTCGATTGGAACTATAAATGCAAAATACCTTAACCAAAATATTCACTTCCGGTTGACCGGAAATGGATTCAACTTTGTTATTTTTAAATAGAATGATATAATTTTTTCATTTTTTGAATTCTACAACTATAAATACGTCAGTTATTAGCTATTCCTATACTACACTGTTGCCGTTTTTGAGGTATTTAAGTTTTCTTTTTTTAGTCATAATCATGCATCATTGAGAAATTAATATCCTGTTAATACTGCAAGTAAGACTCCAAATTTGCGGGTTTATGAATGTAGATATTACTCTAAGAAACGATAAGCACACTTTACATTCTAACATACAGGGTGTTCAAAACTGAGGAACAAAGTAACATATTTTCAAATGCAGAAAACTCATTTTTTTTAAATGGAACACCCTGTATTTTAATTCGAAATTAGGAAGTAAATATCATCCCCTATTACTTTATATGAGCATTCCCTATACCCATCTTTAATAGATTTTGAGATATGAGCGACTTTTTGTTAAACAGACTAAGTAGCCCGATCTTTAAATGTTTGTAGCTGGCTCTGAATAGGATTAATGTCAAATTGAAATATTCACACGTATTTCATAAAATTGGCAGAAATATGCCAAAGTTTCTACCGTTAAGCAAATCATTCAGAACACTCTGTATAGCATGTTTCAAAATGATGCCTCCTCATCTCTTCTTGCATTCATTTGTAATAATAATTGAAGTATTTATTGTGACTAGTTTGATTATTATTAGTAAAATTCATTTAATTATGCCCAACATACACCTTAATTAGCCCTGTTTATTACACAGTAACAAATGAACATATTGTTTACGTTATATGACAGCATACCCAGTAAACAAAATTCAAATTTCCCGCATTTATATTTAGTAACTTCAACTTAAAGGTATTCAAAGAACTATTAATGTAATACAAAATCGTTGGTAACTTCATTCTGTAAGGTTTAAGTTACTAAAAATAATTGCGGGAAATTTAAATTTGATTTACTGGGTATGTTTTCAAAATCTTTTTAAATTATTTGCAAATAAAGTTATTAAATTATAATAAATTAAAGTAAACGCATTGTAAATTTATTCTAATGACCGCGTTCGGTGGGACGTCCTGTCTTTAACATTCAAAAATTCACTTCGACATATGTCACTTTATGCCGGTAAATTAAAAAAAAAAAAAATGAGGTTAGGCGATAAGACATTCGAAAAAGTGTTACTTGTCAAAGTTAACAAAATTTTATTTCGTAGCTGTGCAATATATAAAATATTATAACATTTATCTCACTGTTGCGTTAATAATGTTAATTTTTTACTTGTCTTCTGTTGGAATTTCAGTTTGGTCAATTTTCTGCTTGACGAGATTTTGGGTTCGGCAGTGCATAGGTGCCTAGATCCTCTCCTGATGGAGCCAAGTGTTGTTGATATCATCTGTGAGCGCGGTTGAACGATTTGCTGTTGTACGCGTTTGTACTGTTGAAATTATATTTATTCCATTAATATTTAATTGTTAAATTCTTGATATGTAATATGTATAGTTAATATATAAACTTTTTTTTAAAAAGCCTGTTTCTGTACCAGAAGAAAGAAAATATGTCAAAATACAAATAAGAGTTTTATTGAACACGTAGTGCTAATTAGGTTAGATTCCCAGTAAACCAAATTCAAATTTGCCGCAATTATTTTCAGTAACTTCAACTTAAAGGTATTCAAATAACTATTAATCTAATACAAAATCGTAGGTAATTTAATGCTTTAATGTTGAAGTTACTAAAAATAATTGAGGGAAATTTGAATTTGGTTTACTGGGTTGGTATGAGTGACTCTCACTCACCTGCTACTTTGATAGTCTGTATTATATGTATTATTAATACACACTAATATTTTTGACGTTATATCGTTTAAAATTACCACATTTTGTGTTATCGTTTACGTTACGTTTCATGTTCATGTTTACGTTCACTTAAGGGTGCTTTGTCGTAAATATACAATAAGTATATGATAAAAAAATGATAATTATTGACTTTACTGACAAAATTAGAGTAATTATCATACTTTAACATTATGTTTTATTACGGTGTCGTAAAACGTGATTACCTGAAACTAGATGATACAATTAGTTTGCGACATATATAGTTTGATTATTTTTTAATTAGGGGAGCCCTAAAATGGGGCCATCATAGTGTCGGTGAATTAACAACTCTTAAAAACATGCTATGTAAACTAGACCGATTTTGCATTGAAAATTAAACACTCAGTCGAGTTGCAAACCCTCAGTTCTACCTCCAAACAAGAGGAGCGCTACAATCGGAAAGTCAGTATTTTATTTTTTAAGTTCCTGCAACAACTGTACTCCTTGTACTTTTATATTAGGCCGGCCAATTTATATATTAACTAGATATCGATGAATGAAAGAATGAGCCTTATGTAGCCTGTTTTTGTTTGGCCATAAATGATCTATCAATAATAAATAATTTGAAGCCCAATAATTACATTTTCAAATTAACGCGGTAAAAAAAACGCTGTTGGTGCCTGGATACCGAACTAATTCCCAGATACACAGGATTTCGGCTGAGTTCAATTCCATTCTTAGGTGAACTGTACTTAAAAAACTAAATACTATTTAAAACTGAGTGGTCCAGAATTGGTAAACCGACATCTACTATTATTTCATGCTATAACAAAATACATTGGTGCTCACAACCGCTTTTAGGCTTTAAACTTGCGAAAGAAACACGATTATAGAAATACCATCCTATAATTTGTATAATACTATAATTCTTTGGTAAACTTTGTGTGTTTTTCAAAGGACAAAGTGAAGGCAATTGGTTACATTCATTTATTCATAATGCAGTATTTTTGATCGTTTATTCTTTATTGCAATTCTGTTAGTTCCATCTAACGGAAAGTGGCAGAATTATAATTTCACATGAACAGTAAATGTTCTATTGGACGCCAGATGGCGGTTTGTTTATATATAGATTCATTTCGTATTTTTATATCTAAGAGCATTTTCAACTGCATTTTACACGTAGAGTACATCTATTTCTTTTATTAATATTATGTATTACAATAAGATACATGCGAAAGCGCTATGAATTAATTACTTTCGAGAAGAATCAAACAAAAAAGACACCATTTACTTATATTACCCACCCCTTTAATACAAATTGTAGGTAACTTCACAGTTTAATATATTTAAATTGGTGTAAATAATAAAAAAAAAAATAATCAAAGAGCCAGTTTGCTGCTAAAATCAAACTTCGTGTGATTATCTATTGATAATAAATTATTATTAATAATTAACAAATTCCCAGATTCTCAATGAAAAAGTAAATCTATTACATATACTTCGTTCTTTTTTGTTAAATATAGGTGCAGGTACACGTGCAATATACATATATACAGCATAAAGCTCATTGTTTCATTCTTCATAGTAAAATAAATAGTCACACACATTCATTCGGATCTTATCAAACAATACACTCAAGATAAATACTTTACTTTTATTATTTGTTATGCACACAGGACCAGAATTTTATTTATCTACAAACAAGCTTAATGTATAAGCAGTTAAATATAGAGTGCATAAAGGCATACATAATATGTTTATGTACAAATGTTTATCTAATTACAAGTAGGGAATATCAATTACGTTTCTTTGCCGCAATATTTTTATATACGTGTTAATGAATATTATAAATCAAGGTAACGTTCAGTCTATATTTGATTAAAAGAACTGTGTGAAGAATCAATGATCTTCAGTTCAATTCTGGGTATTGCAATGAGAAAATGATGCTAACTTTACATAATTCATTCAATGAATAAGTGTTGTTTATGTTTTTCATAAAAAAAGCGTATTCATATGGTAAGCTTCTATTTACAAATACATACTTGTGCGTTGTGTGGACTAATTTTTATTCTTCTGAAATTAATATTTTCCTGGTATGTATGTATGAAATATTTTTTCAAAGGTTTCAAGAGTCTGTAAATACATTCTGTTGATGTATTAATTATTTATATGTGAATGTTAATTATTACATATGAAAGGATAAGGAACTGTATCTTCTGTAAACAAAAAATATTGTTTCTTACGTTTGGTTATCTAGTTAGATAACTCTTTAAAGTAAAATGTTTTTCCTTTTACGGTTTTAATAAATCTACATATCATACATTTTCACATTTAATACTTTTAGCTAAATGTAGAGCAGCAAAAATGCAATACAAAGCAGGGTGCTAACTACATAAAAGTTGTAATAATAAACTTCAACTACAATCAGTTTCTACAATCGTCACAAATATATTAAATACAGATAATTACATTAATTTATGTGTAATGAAAGCTGCCTATATCACAACATATGTGGTGAAATAATATTTTTTGAGATATTTCAACAATTTATTATAATAAATTAAAATTTAATAATGAAAGGACTTTAAGTTATTTAAATTTAGATCTTTTATTAAAACATTGAATTCTCTCATATAATATTTTGATTGTATTTAGGGCTACAAATTAATTGGATTAAATATTTTGTTGTTGTTGTCATATAAGTATTAGAATTATTATTAATTAGATCATCTATTTCTTTAATATTACTATTACTTTCCAAATAGCACAAAATATTTGTATAAATATTATATACATTTATTGAAAGCTTCCAAAATAAATAAATTAATACGTATAAAATTTTAATTCTAAATTATTCATTTTCAAATTAGATTTTGTTTCTAACTTAAGTACATATAAATGATTCAAGTGATGTTACCATTTCTTTGTATTAGTTTGAAAATTTTAACGTCTTAAAATCTATTATAACAAAATTGAAATTTGCCAGAATTATTGTCAGCAACTAACCAAAAACTGATTAAAAATGTAGGAAAATTAACTTATAGTGACTTGGTCTTTTGGAAAGCATTTCTTTTAAAAAAAAGGCACTTTAACACACACACCTGGAGATGACATTAAACGATTTTTTTAATAATACACACAGAGATTCAAAATGATTGTCAATTCCGCTCCTATAGATAGTAACAGGGTGTATGTATATGCGCGTGTGTTGTATGAAGGTTTGAACTAAGTCAGTGTGAAACACAGAAAGTAAACGGATCTGTCATAAATAAGGAAAACGTAACCTATATTGAACTCGCATTATATAAACGACTATGGCTTGGTGTTCTGCTTGTAAAATGAAATGTAATTAATTTAACTTTACTAAATTATGATTTTACAATTCAGTACTAACTGTGTTTAACTAAATTTATTTATTACTTTAAATTATAACATACAATTAGTATAATTATTAAGTGACAAAACTGCATCTTTCAGTTCTTCTATGTATGCATGCGGTTCTATAGATCCTATTTTTTTAGATAGCCGAACATGAAGTATCTAATGGGTTAATCAGGCGATCTTGGTGGCCATCTTTGTGCTCTAACGAACCTGTCAGCAAAAAACTGTTGAAGATATTGGCAGGTTTTTCGAGCCATATGTGCTGGAGCATTATCGTGCTGAAAATACCTGCTTCAAGCTCATTTTCTTGTAACTCTGCAATAACAATTCAACATCTGTTGGTAACGTTGGGTTGTTACAGTTTCCTCGAAGAAAATTGGCCCTATTATTCGTTGCCTGGACATAGCTAACCAAACTATTTCACTTAATGTTAATATTGATTTTCTTACAGTATTCAGAAATACTATTGTTGATGATATTAGATGTAAATATAAACGATTTGAAAAAAAATTATAAGATAAATAATCGAAAGGTACTACAACACGCACGCAATGTCGCTAATGTCAAGAAAATTCATTTAAGTATGAAATTGTATGTAGCTAACTTCGCTCATTAAATTGGTAATAAGTATAGATAAATTTTTCCGGAAAACAGTTTTTTTCTAAAAACTAAACACGATTAAAATTTATAAATCGATTTTGATAAACGACTCCCAGCTATTTTGAAATGGTTTTCATGCTACTTTTTGTAACGAATATTTTTTATTTTTAAGTAAATTGCGGGAAATTTGAATTTTGCTGCAGGATATCAAACGTTTGTAAATTTTAATTTTTGATTGATCAAATTTCGTTAATTAATTGTATGTGAGGCATATTTAATTTAATTGTTACGTTACTGCCTATTTCATCTACTTTTTCACGATCCTTTTTCTATTTTTTTTCGCATACTGAATTATGTATAATCTTCGAATTGAAGATTATTATTATTATTATTATTAAAAAATAATGAGCAAATGTTTTTTGAGAATGCGTTTAAAAAAATTATTCCAAATAATAAAATATTTGGTAATATTCTAACTTTAATCAGTAATAAGGTAAATTAACAAGTAAAATGTCATAAATATGTTGCAATAACTAATAGTAATTTTGGAAACTTTAAATTTTGTTTGGAGTTATTTGTGAGGTTAATGTTATATAGAGCTTAATGCCTATTAATAATTTATTAACGATGCATGGGATCATTACTTTTACATTATCAATAAAATTGGTTATGGTTGCAAATCTGGTTAGAATAAATCATGAAAATAAATGCTATACCTCATTCATGTCAAAATAAGTATTTCTAAACTCTAATTCGTTTTTATGTATTCATGTATAGTACAATTGATGTTATGCTGGCATAGATATGTTTAATTTATATTCAGTACATATTCCTTAAGTATTTAAAATTATTTATCAACTTATCCGTATTTACTATGTCTTAAGCTAAGCTATTATTAATTTCTTAAATTGTCCCTTTTTCACTAAACTCTTAGTTACAAAACAAAACATTAGCGATATATGCTAACGTTTGGAAGATTGATATTATTTGTTCTGTTACAGATTGTGTAAATAAACACACAAACAAACCAAATGGGGAAATTGTCATTGTCGAAGATATTAAAACTTATACAAAATTCCCGATAACAATGCCGTCCATATAAATAGAAGTTTGGGATACTGGTGCCAGTTAGTATTCGTCAAGAAGACCTCAGGAAGATCATTATTTTATAAATATTAAGTAGTAGTGCCGTAGTGAGTATTCGATTCTCCTCGGTTCGACTACTTGTTATATATAAAAGAGAATACGTCGAAGACATCTATACAGGTAATAGAATTTGAGTTTAAATACATGTACTGTTTGAATATCATGGTTGGGCACACGAACTCCCTGTATGTTCATTTAATAAAATTGTCTTCCCAGTGAACCAAATTCAAATTTCCCGCAATTATTTTTAGTAACTTCAACATTAAAGCATGAAATTACCTACGATTTTCTATTACATTAATAGTTATTTGAATACCTTTAAGTTGAAGTTACTGAATATAATTGCGGGAAATTTGAATTTGGTTTACTGGGTTATAAGTTAAAAAAACGTTTGTATAAGTAAAAGTGATAAAAATATCTGTTTCATGGCGAAATTCAAATGTGCTTTAATTTTTGAAACAGTAAGATATAGCTGCTTTCGTTCGTGCCAGTGATTGTAATCAGGATTCGCTAATTATCAACAAGTGAAGAATCAATAAGAGAATTTCAAAAATACCTAAATTCTATTGGATAGCAAGTAATCCCGATTCTGAATCATTGCACGAATGAATGCAGCTTATTAGTGAATTTGTCTTGTAACTGTAGTCTCACATAAAGTGAGTTGAATATAAACTGTATCTTTTTAAAATATGCATAAAATAGTTTTACTGTGATATGTATTAAACGAATAAAAATGTATTATGTTTAAATGTTTGAGTTTTAGTATTATTGACATATCTCCCTTCCCAAAGTAAGCAATCGGGTAACATTCAACTTAACCCACTACACAGAGATTCAAAATGATTGTCAATTCCGCTCCTATAGATAGTAACAGGGTGTAGGTATATGCCGCGTGTTTGTAATGAAGGTTTGAACTAAGTCAGTGTTGGAACAAAAGAGAGTAAACGGATCTGTCATATATAAGGAAAACGTAACCTATATTTGAACTCGCATTATATAAACGACTATGGATTGGTGTTTCTGCTTGTAAAAATGAAATGTAATTAATTTAACTTTACTAAATTATGATTTACAATTCAGTACTAACTGATGGTGTTAACTAAATTTATTTATTACTTTAAATTATAACATACAATTAGTATAATTATTAAGTGAAAAAACTGCATCTCTCAGTTCTTCTATGGTATGCATGCGGTTTCTATATAGATCCTATTTTTTAGATAGCCGAACATGAAGTAATCTAATGGGGTTAGATCAGGCGATCTTGGTGGCCATCTTTGTGCTCTAACGAACTTATCAGCAAAAAACTGTTGAAGATATTGGCAAGTTTGTCGAGCAGTATGTGCTGGAGCATTATCGTGCTGAAAATAACCTGCTTCAAGCTCATTTCTTGTAACTCTGCAATAAAACAATTCCAACATCTGTTGTAACGTTGGCTGTTACAGTTTCCTCGAAGAAATTGGCCCTATTATTCGTTGCCTGGACATAGCTAACCAAACTCCAACTTTTACGGGATGTAATTGCGTTTCTCGAAATTCGTGTGGATTTTCTGCAGACCAGATACAATAGTTTTGTAAATTGATATAGTCTGTTAGATAAAACCAGGCATCATCCGAGAAAAATGATTTGTTTAGCAAGTCATCGTCCCTTAAATTGTTATTAAACAATGACAATATTCCAATCGCCTATTGTGACCTAATGGTAATAATTCCTATACCGTAGAAACTTTATAGCATGAAAATGTAACTTCTTTTGACAGCTCATTGCCTGAAGTGTATGAGCCTATAAAATTATAAAATGTAATAAAACTATTTCACTTATGTTAATATGATTTTTTACCTGTTTGTTGAGCTATTACCACAGATAATTCCCTTATTTTCTTACAGTATTCAGAAATACTATTGTGTGGGATATTAGATGTAATATAAACGATTTTAAAAAAATTATAATAAATAATCGAAAGATACTACAACACGCACGCCATGTCGCTAAATGTCAAGAAAATTCATTTAATGTATGAAATTTGTATGTAGCTAACTTCGCTCATTAAATTGGTAATAAGTATAGATAATTTTTTTCCGGAAAACAGTTTTTCTCTTACGACAATCATTTTGAATCACGTGGTATTACTACAATTACAACAAGAAATCACAGAAGTAAGAAATACGTCTTGGTATAGCAACAAAAGTAATGTGTTAATAAAAATTGTCATCATCTAATCATATTCACAATTTTTTTTTTTGTAGAAAAGAAATCCTGTGCCGGATAAATACACAACGAATCATCCAAAACATCTGTTTACACCGATAAGCCGCAGTCGTAGTAAAAGCTATAGTCCATCCTAAATGCGCTCGCCACATACATTTTCGCGTAGGTCGTTAACTTTTTTTTGGTAGGAGCTGTACATGTAAAGCTGTTCCAAAAATAAGTCTGCAAGTGTTCCTAATACGTATAGAAACCTTTAAAAATTAAACGGTGCAATTATCCTGCAATCTGCAGTTGTGAAGGGGATCGCAATATGTTATGGTGTCTCCCTTTTTTTTATTCCTACAACCTCATTGGATACGAATTAGATTACGCGTAGGTATATGGGTATGGATCTTTCAACATTTAAATGCATATATGTAACATATGTTATGTATATGCATAGAACGAAGAATGCAGAAAAATGCTGTAGATCAATAATGAGATGTATATAAATCAGACTTCCGGTGGAGTGTGTAGATTCCATTGTCATATAAGTACAAGGTTTGATATACATACGTATAAACGTATAATAATATATAACGTTAAATAGGATGTGGTGTTTAAAAAGTTGTCAATCACTAATAAGAGTGAGATGATATTAACTTAGAAGAAATACCGACTGTTTCAAAATGAATTACATCTAGGTGTCCATGAATTTCTCCTATAAATTATGATATTCCGCTTTCTCGAAATGGGGGTATAGATTAAAGAGTATACAGGGTGAGTTTTTTTTATCTTGAGACAACGGAATACCTCTAAAACACTGCATCAAATCAAAAAAAGATCTTAATAGGATTTGTTATAATGTAGGGGGCTCACTGAATGGTGCCAAACTCGATCCCATACCTAGAGGGGGGACAATTTTGAAATCTTAAATGGGAACCCCCATTTTGTATTGCAGATTCGGATTCTACGCCATCAAGTATGTAGTTTTTGTTTGAAACTTTTTTTTTCGATTCGTAACAGATTGTTCTGTAATCGCAAAAAACATGATTGTGAACGTCTAGGTAATAAAATACACAAAAAAGAGAAGCTAGCAAATACGATTTTGTGTTTTTTTTTATTTTACTACAGATCCTACCCACTTGGCAAGTAATGCTGCAGATATGTCAGTAATATTTACTAAACAGCGATGTTAAACAAAAACATGTTACTGAAATTTTGCAGCAACATTAAAAAATGATAGAAATATTGCAGGCCATTACAGTAACATTTCAATGTAACCAGGAAAAAATATTTTAAAACAATGTTGCAAAAACAAAGACTTTGTTGTCAGAAATGTGGAGGTGATATTTAGTTGTAACATTGCCATATTTACAAGGTGAATCATTACAAGGAATGTTACAACATTTGCGCTTGTAACATTAACATATTTACATTTTATAAAGTGTAAGATAGGTATGTATATTTCTGCAAATTTAGAATTTTGAAAACACAAAACTAATGGAGCAAATTTTCTCTATAAAGTAAATAATGGTGATGGAATTTTTTAAAATTTTTTTTGTAGCCTATAATAATCATGTTAATGGGGTTGTGGTTGCACACTGCGCACTTGTAAAAGTTAGTATCGCTTGCCATCACAAGTTTTTTCGTACCGCGCATACACGAGTTGGCGTGAACCTGTGAACCCCCTCTTTCACAATATACGGTAATCGTGTCTGCACAGGGCGTGGATAGGAGGTCTTGGGATTGTGCGTCGCAATTGTTTGATGAGAAAAAATCCGTCAATAATGATAATCAACATTATCAGGTAAGTTTTATTTATAATGCTAAAGTAGTATGTCGATCCTTTCAAATTCATCGAAGATCTTTAATAGATATGTATTATGTATATCATAACCATATATGTTATAGTAAAACCTACCTGTTGTGCTATAAGATGAGCAATGTCACGTAATGTCATTCTTAGAATTCATAGTAATTCTTGATCAAATACAAAGTTTACAATAATTATAAACAGTGTTATATATAAAATATGCAGCTTATGCTCAATTTTCATATAAATAAAATAGCTTTTCTGATCTCTATTTTTGACAGTGTCCTTTTTTTTAATTTCAGAGAGAATTAGAAGAAATATTGTACTCACAGATACATAATACGAAATAACTGTCATGGAATGGTTTCATTATGCAAAACAAAGATTTGATGGAAAAACAGCAAAATGTTCAAAGGAATAAAATGCATTCAGGGCGTTTTTCTTATGTGTTGTGAGTTTTTGTTTAGATTCTATTCATGTTAATTTATGTGCTCCATAATCTGTTTCCAATACTGAAGTTTATTAAAATGGAATTTAATGTACTTTTTTTTAATCAATAAATGCTTTTATTGTCTTCTGTAAGCAGCATTTTACTTTTTAAAGTATTTATTAATGTATTACGTTTACTTAAATAGCTATTTATAATATTATTCATAGTATTACTATTTAGTTTTTACATAGAACTATATGATATATGATGACATTTTATGTATCTGCAAAATTACTACAAAAAGACTTATAATTTATATTATAAAAATGTCTTATCCATATATTTTCTGGCATTAATGTTTAATGTTAATATTGTAATTTAGTAAGTGAAGATAAATTCGTATAAACAGAGGGGCCCGATCTATCGAGTGTAACATGAAATTATAATATTAACATTGAATTTTAATAAGACTGATTGAGATTCCGTTTTATATTAATTAATGTAAACTCTCGATAAACCTCAACAGCATGTTTCTTGTATAATGCAGCAAGAACTTTTGGAGTAAATAAAAGATCCTAATAGAAACATTAGTGTAGATATATTTATAGAAACATTAATTGCCACACTGTAATCAATATTTCTCTTTAACATATGAGAAATGTTACGGAAAGCTATATACTTCAACATTAATCTCATGTTAAAGTGTAATTTACTCGAAGACCTCGGTATTCACATACTGGGAAATATTGTTTCGTAACATCGCTTAGGCGGACATTAAACAGTCGTAGAAATGTTACTGCATGTGGTACGTTGTATATATTTTTGTAACATTTCGCGTTACAAGATAACATTTAGACGACGTTATAGTCATGTTATTTTGCCAAGTGGGAATTCACTTTTAACAGTTGTTTTAATGTTAATGTGCTAATTGACCTGGATTTTATTGGTGTGTCTAGAGCAAAAGAAACATCCAAAAATCTGGACGAAAAATAATACGCTGATGAATGACTCATCAACTGATCTATGGTAATACCATAGATCAGTGGTTCTCAAATTGTGGTACGCTCAGTATTGTGTTATTTTTGTGGTGTGTTGTGTTATTCTGCGGACACTCAATCCTGTTGAAACACGTTTACCGACATCTGTTTGAAAACTGAGTCAGGTACCACGTAAGTGAGTTTTACAATAAAAATTAACAATGGATAAATGGCTCCTAAAGAAAAGGCCTCATGAAGATCTGCATCAAAATTCTGGGCCATCAACTTCACAAAATGAAAGTAGACCTGAACGTCTTGTTACTAATGAGCAGCTCAAGGAAAAAATAAAAAAAACCCGAAAAACTGGCAAATGAATATAAAAGTAAAAAGAGAAAATATGACGAGTTGTGCTTAAAATTAGGTTTTACTTGGACTGGAAGCTCAGACGAGCCTAATCCACAATGCGTTGTTTGTCAGAATATTTATCAAACAATTCTATGAAACCTTCTCTTTTAAAACGCCATTTTGAAAGCAAACATGAGAACTTAGTCAAAAAGGAGTTACGGTACTTTGAACGTCTTTTGAAAGATTTGAAAAGTAGGAAAAACACGATAAAACACTTTTCTGGTGCAGAACAAAATGAAAGTGCTCTAAAAGCTCTTACAAAGTTAGTCATTTAATTGCGAATTTGGTAAAACCATACTATTGGCGAAAACCTAATCCTCCCTGCCGCAGCAGAAATTGTTTCTTGTATGTTTGGAGAGAACGAGGCAAAAAGAATTACAGCAATTCCATTATCAAATGATACAGTTCAAGGAGAATTAGTGATATGGCGTATGACACAAAAAGAACAACTTGTTGGAGCAATTCGAGCTAGTCTTGCTTTCGGTATTACAACTCTATTTACCCGAAACCCGGCTCGAGTGGAAAACTGGTGTGTCAGTGTGTATGGATGTGCTAAGGCTATGAGCGGTCACATCACAGGGCTGGTAGGCCATATTAAACGGTTTCAACTGAGTGTAAGTTCACTCATTGTGTCCTTCACCTTTGGTGGCTTTGGTGGTAAGCACCTCCCTGATGAACTTAAAAATGTCCTTGATCAGAGTGTTGAAAATGTGAACTTCATAAAAAACTAGGCCCCTAAAATCTCGTTACTTTAAAATTCTATGCAGGATATGGGGAGCCTCCATGAGAACTTATTGCTACTACTGAGGTACGATGGCTTTCTCGGGAAATGTTTTGTCCCGTGTATTTGAACTCTACAAAGAATTACATAATTTTTTTACCGAACACAAATCCCATCTGTCTTATGTACTTACTGATTTTGATTGGCTTTTGAAGTTGCTTATTTAAGTGATATTTTTGGAAAACTCAACATCTGGAATTTATCCATGCAAGGCATGTTTCTGATATTTTTAATATAGAAAGAAAACTGATGTAATGGTAAAAAAAGATCATTCTCTGGGAAAAAACAAATAGAAAATAACAACTGCGAGCCGTTTGAAAGATTACTTACATTTTGCAAGATAATGAGAAAAACATATCTGATTTCACTGAACTCAAGACTCAAATGGGCCAGCATTTGAATGCATTGAAGATCCGCATAAGAGAGTACTTTCCACCTTTGAGAAACAGTATAACTGGATACGTGACCCTTTAATGCTGATGCTATGGACACTAACCTGACTATCTTTCAAAAGGAACACCTCATTGAAGTATCATGTGATCGCACGTTGGAAAACCAATTATTTGACTGCTGGTACTACATTGTTAGATTTCTGGATCAGTATTGGGAAGGAATACAAAGAACTGTCAAGCACTGCTGTTAAATTTCTTGTTGGGTTTTCCACCACTTATTTATGTGAAAAGGATTTCTCAAGTTTAACCTATCTTAAAAATAAATCTAGAAACAAATTAAATGTTGAAGATGATTTAAGATTGTATTTAACCAAGTTAAAACCCAATTTTGATAAACTGTGCAAAGGGAAACAAGCTCACCCTTCTCACTAATCTCTTTGAAAGTAAGCGCTTTTTGTTCTTTAAATTTTGTGTGTGTTTGTTTTTAATGTAATAAAAATGTTTGTAAACAATATCTCTTTGTTTTTATTTAAACATGATGCGTAATTCAGTTTCAAAGGTTAACACTATACTTCTATGCTACATAGAAGGCTTTAAGATTTGTTTAATATTTTAATTATAGTTTACTTACAATTAGTACCGGTAACTGAGAAGGGGTACCTAAAATGTTTTGTGGGTAAAAAGGGGTACAGTGTCTAAATAAGTTTGAGAACCACTGCCATAGATGATTCTAATAATATTCGGTGAGACATATATCGTGTATAAAAACTGATCCACTGAACGAAGGATGAGATTAGTCATCCTATGCTTCTGATGGTCATTAAAAAAAGAAGTTTCCACAATTCTCAGTGTTACTTTAGAAGTCCTTATACAATTATATGACATATACGTTCACAAAGTTGTATTAGATACATCTAAGTTTTAATAGCCGATACAATAAGTGGACGATTAATAGTCTTTTCATCATTCATCTGAAATGCCATCTAATCGTAACTTTTGCTAGCCTGGCGTGAACCAGGCACATATAACTAAGTACAGTATAAAAAAGGTTAGGTACCATCTTTTAACGGCTGGCATTCGTCTGTATATTAGTATACATACTATACATATATGTACATAACGCGAGCAATTGTAGTTTGATTTCCATTAAATTTTATTGTGCTCTTAGGCGCATTTAATACGTTAAAGCGTTCATCCCTTCAGTTCGTACGGTGAATAACTAAAATGGCATTTGTGTGTGGAGTGACTGATGGCGATCTGTTGCACCAATGTCGCTTACAATAGAATAATAACGTGTACAAAGGAAATAATCTCTTAATTTAAGTTAAATTAACGCTAGGATGTGGGCTTCACATATAAACTCAATTGACATTCATTAAGCGTTAGTTCGGTGCTGTTCTGGAGCGGCATATATCGTGCGAGTGTGTGCGTTTGTGTTTTATTTTACTTCAAAAGTTTTTTCCTAGATTTTTTTTTCATCCCGGCGTCATTGAGAAGGTACGTTAAAGATTATTAATTTCGAATCGATTGCTTAATTGATCTCTTGCGATATCCGTAATGTGCGAATGCATCACGCGGCGGATTTGAACTTAAAATCTCTTGGAAGACTCGGTATAACTCGGGTGTCTGGCATGCGTTGAACGAACATCGAGGCAAAGCATGGATGGCTGTTAGCAAACATAATGACTCGTAACTGTAGTGGATACGCCCAAAACGAAACGGTTTAGATCACGCTTGAAATAATAAGGTTATATTATGCCTACTGCGATGTTAACATCAATTCAAAACATGATATAATAAAAGTTTAGTGTAGATACCATGTGATTCAAAATGATTGTCGTAAGAAAAAAACTGTTTTCCGGAAAAATTTATCTATACTTATTACCAATTTAATGAGCGAAGTTAGCTACATACAAATTTCATACATTAAACGAATTTTCTTGACATTTAGCGGCATTGGCGTGCGTGTTGTAGTATCTCTCGATTATTTATCTTATAATTTTTTCAAATCGTTTATATTTACATCTAATATCACCAACAATAGTATTTCTGAATACTGTAAAAAAATAAGGGAATTTATCTGTGGTAATAGCTCAACAAACAGGTAAAAAATCAATATTAACATTAAGTGAAATAGTTTATTTACATTTTATAATTTATAGGCTTATCATACACTTCAGCGCAATGAGCTGTCAAAAGAAAGTTACATTTTCATCCCTATAAAGTTTCTACGGTACAGGAATTATTACCATTAGATCACGATAGGCGAATATTGGAATATTGTCATTGGTTAAATAACAATTTAAGGGACGATGACTTGCTAAACAAATTATTTTTCTCGGATGAAGCCTGCTTTTATCTAACATACTATATCAATTCACAAAACTATCATATCTGGTCTGCAGAAAATCCACACGAATTTCGAGAAACGCAATTGCATCCCGTAAAAGTTGGAGTTTGGTTAGCTATGTCCAGGCAACGAATAATAGGGCCAATTTTCTTCGAGGAAACTGTAACAGCCCAACGTTACCAACAGATGTTGGAATTGTTTATTGCAGAGTTACAAGAAAATGAGCTTGAAGCAGGTTATTTTCAGCACGATAATGCTTCCAGCACATACTGCTCGACAAACCTGCCAATATCTTCAACAGTTTTTTGCTGACAGGTTCGTTAGAGCACAAAGATTGCCAACAAGATCGCCTGATCTAACCCCATTAGATTACGTCTTGTTCGGCTATCTACAAAATAGGATCTATAGAAACCGCATGCATACCATAGAAGAACTGAGAGATGCAGTTTTGTCACTTAATAATTATACTAATTCCATGTTATAATTTAAAGTAATAAATAAATTTAGTTAAACACCAGTTAGTACTGAATTGTAAAATCATAATTTAGTAAAGTTAAATTAATTACATTTCATTTTTACAAGCAGAAACACCAATCCATAGTCGTTTATATAATGCGAGTTCAAATATAGGTTACGTTTTCCTTATTTATGACAGATCCGTTTACTTTCTTATGTTCCAACACTGACTTAGTTCAAACCTTCATTACAAACACGCGGCATATACCTACACCCTGTTACTATCTATAGGAGCGGAACTGACATTTTGAATCTCTGTGTATATCCAAACAATTATTTCTTTAACACAGCAAAGTGATTTATTTTGATAAAAGATATTCTTTTACAGAAATAATTTGATCGTTTCAAAGAAACGAGCAACATCAGCCTCAAAAAAGAAAAAATTTCAAATTTCCCAAAAATATTTATTATCGATAATTTCAGAAAAATGGCGGGAAATTTTAATTTTCTGAAACCTCTTCTACTTATAGAAGAAGTACAAAAGTAGCTACATATCCGAAAACACGTTATACACAGAGATTCAAAATGATTGTCAATTCCGCTCCTATAGATAGCAACAGGGTGTAGGTATATGCCGCGTGTTTGTAATGAAGGTTTGAACTAAGTCAGTGTTGGAACACAAGAAAATAAACGGATCTGTCATAAATAAAGAAAACGTAACCTATATTTGAACTCGCATTATATAAACGACTATGGATTGGTGTTTCTGCTTGTAAAAATGAAATGTAATTAATTTAACTTTACTAAATTATGATTTTACAATTCAGTATTAACTGGTGTTTAACTAAATTTATTTATTACTTTAAATTATAACATACAATTAGTATAATTATTAAGTGACAAAACTGCATCTCTCAGTTCTTCTATGGTATGCATGCGGTTCTATAGATCCTATTTTTAGATAGCCGAACATGAAGTAATCTAATGGGGTTAGATCAGGCGATCTTGGTGGCCATCTTTGTGCTCTAACGACCCTGTCAGCAAAAAACTGTTGAAGATATTGGCAGGTTTGTCGAGCAGCATGTGCTGGAGCATTATCGTGCTGAAAATAACCTGCTTCAAGCTCATTTTGTTGTAACTCTGCAATAAACAGTTCCAACATCTGTTGGTAACGTTGGGCTGTTACAGTTTCCTCGAAGAAAATTGGCCCTATTATTCGTTGCCTGGACATATCTAACCAAACTCCAACTTTTACGGGATGCAATTGCGTTTCTCGAATCCGTGTGGATTTTCTGCAGACCAGATACAAGAGTTTTGTAAATTGATATAGTCTGCTTGATAAAACCAGACTTCATCCGAGAAAAATGATTTGTTTAGCAAATCATCGTCCCTTAAATTGTTATTAAACCAATGACAATATTCCAATCGCCTATCGTGATCTAATGGTAATAATTCCTGTACCGTAGAAACTTTATAGGGATGAAAATGTAACTTTCTTTTGACAGCTCATTGCGCTGAAGTGCATGATAAGCCTATAAAATTATAAAATGTAATAAACTATTTCACTTAATGTTAATATTAATTTTTTACCTGTTTGTTGAGCTAATTACCACAGATAAATTCCCTTAATTTCTTACAGTATTCAGAAATACTATTGTTGGTGATATTAGATGTAAATATAAACGATTTGAAAAAAAATTATAAGATAAATAATCGAAAGATACTACAACACGCACGCCAATGTCGCTAAATGTCAAGAAAATTTATTTAATGTATGAAATTTGCATGTAGCTAACTTCGCTCATTAAATTGGTAATAAGTATAGATAAATTTTTCCGGAAAACAGTTTTTTTATTACGACAATCATTTTGAATCTCATAGTATATACCAAGATACCGGGCAACATTGTAATGCAGTTATTAGTCATTTTTTCCTGGTCAAGTAATTTCCCACAATGTTGTTGTTTGAAAGTATTTGTCATCACAAATTAAAAAAGTGAACCCAAATGTCAGTATCAGCCACAGCTACATATATTTTACAAAAAATAACCTATATTCACTCATTCATTCATAGATTTCAGTTTAAAAATGAAACTAACATGTGATCACGAAAATAACTCCTGTTAAGTCCCATGTATGTGAATAATTATCAACGACCTATGACCCCCTAGATTATTATGACCCTTAAGACGACTACAACTTTAAATAAACAGTCGCTATCGAATCCGCTCCTGTTATACTGTTAAATACGGAATTTTAAGGTAAATATTATTCTAGTTTCACTAATATATAATATAACTCTTATATATTTATTTCAAGTGCAATCTATTTGTGTATTGTATGCATGTATAATCGAAAAAACAAACAATTTGTTTGTTATAAACACCGGCTTGTTTGCATCATGTAAGTAAATATTTGACAGCAAGCCGAAAGTGATCAAGTTATCCGTATGTATTATAAGAAAAATCTGCGAAACATTTGAAATGCTCATTTTATAAGCATTAATAGATATTAGTAATCTCATTTGAAATTCATCATTCTAGTTTTTATTACACAGAAATGTTAATTCACCACCAAATAAAGTTTGGTTATATGCGACTAATAATATGTTACATTTATTGAACGTGGCAAAACATTCATGTGCGTGTGATAAGGAAAATCTTGATTTGTAAAAACAAATAATTATTAATATTTAGTTATTTTTATGATATGTGAAAAAGGGAAGCACATGATCTAATGATTGTATTTATATGTGCAATATTTCATTCTTTAAATAATTGTCTGCGTCTATGACAAATATATGTAGCTAATACTGTTTTTAAGTGCTGGTTTTAGGTCATTATCAAAAATTAAATTTAACCTATCTAACTTGTTATTCGAGAGACAATGAATCAATTGAAGTGATTCATAATATGAGCTAATTTGATCGTTATAATAAGAAAGAAAAAAATGTTTGGTTGACTGTTTGTCAGTGTTGAAATATTTACGTATGTACACAGTGTCCACATTTGAATTTCAGTTACTAGAACATATAGTCATATATACAGTATCAGTGCTTTTTTTTTCCATTATTTGTATTTTGTTTCTATTTAGTGTGTTGGCGGGATTTAGCATGAAAACTATCAAATAGGGGAAAGTGAGATTTTCTATACATGTACAGTATATCACTGCGCATCATATAAAATTATTTACAAATATATAGGGTGTTGCAAATCCTCCCAGCCACCTCCAACTTTTTTATTTTTAAATTGATTGCCATATTTTTTAGTTACGTCGTGCCCACCACATAAATTACTTTAAGGTTTATTACTTTATGGTGCTAATAAAATAGTAATTGTTACGTCATTCTTTTACTTTTGTTGAGTCACTCTAAAGTTAATTCCTGCACATAGTTACAGATTAAAAATTAGCGTTACTAACACATGCTACTAAAATCTGACTTTATAGTAATCATGACCAGCTAGTAGTATATCAGCTACCAAAGTTATTGACATTTTTCGAGTTACAATTACGTAATCATTACTTCCTAGGGCGATTATATGTACCTTTAACCAAAAAGTTACATTTGATAACCACTTTAAAGTAACCATTCCAAATATATACAACTTTATAGGAAATTTAACTATAAAGTAGTAGAGTTTAAACGCATTTAGATGAGCAGTGGTTTTGCTAGGCGCAATATATGCGTAGTGGGTACTGGATATTTTTACATATGGTAATAATTTATAAGATGAGTGCTGTTTCAAGAAAGAAATTTGAATTGAATTTGAACATGTTGCACTAGTATTGTGTAGTCGCTATATAAGTCCATCACTAATAGTTAATGTAACTTTGAGGTTATAAAGAGGCTAAAAGTTACACACGAAACTTGAAAGTGAATTTATTCGCAAATGCATCACTCATTCGCAATGAGTCTCCGCCTGGCGGAATAATTTTACACTAGAGGAATAGGAAAAACAGTCAGGCACGGTATCTTGCGTATCATAGTTACTATTGTGTATGCTCAGGTCTTGTTTATATAATATAAATTATATAAACTAGGGTTCAGGTCACAGTATAGAAATATATCAGTAATGACAGAACCCCTTTTTATGAATGAAATTCTTCGTCCTATTTTAAGGACCTTGATCACATTGATGCTACGGAGTGCACGGCCACGCGCATCCTATGCGTCTACCGGAAAAATGAAGGAACATTTAAAATTTGATCTCTATGCTTTATAGCGGAGGTTATGTCAAAGTTATATCATATATTTATTATTGAATTGGTCGAAATTTAGTAGATGCAAGAGAAAGAGTCGCTGTAAGAATATTAGCTGTGAATTATAAACATGCAATGTGCATATAACCATTTTTTTTTGTAGAAATGTTTTAACAAATTGATATTTCGTTATTATTGATACTATAACCTATAATAATAACGCAACTGTAAGTAAACATTATAAAAGTGTAGAAGTGAATTTATTTACCTGATCGCGAAATTTCCTATATATTCAAAATTATGAAATTGCATAAAATAAGCCACTTTATTTATAGCGGCATTTTTGATTTGAAATTTAGTGATATACTTAGTTGATAGCACTTAATCTATTGAAAAATACCGATCTGTTAAATTTTCTATTGCTGTAATTTAATTATATAATTAACTAAAAGAAATTACCTATCATATGGAAACGTCGTTCTCCAATATTTTTACAAAATAATGTGAATTTTATTAAGTCTGGCTTCTCAGAAAAAATATGCATTGTCTGGATTAGAAAGCTTTCATGATAACAGCAATGCCTACACGATATACTGGACATTTTTGATTGGCTTTTGCCAGTTAATTTCCAGTAAGAGTAAACAGGTTAATATTGAAAGACATAAGTAGTGAATAGTTTATATTTGCTATACCTACAATATAGACAATGAAAAATATTACAAACAGAAAGTTTTCATTAGAGATTACATACAAATGTACTGGTCAACAATTTATTCCAGCAACGAAAGGTAGCAAGTCGAAAGTTATTTACATATTGATATAATTGACAACTTTATGAAGTTATATGGCTTTGTCACTCCATTTTGTCAAGCTTTTTCTGCCGATTTCACACGTGCTTCTATTTAATTGTACCCTGAAACCCAACATCTTTGAAATCAGAAACTTCAATGTGTAAAATAATCGCATTCTTGACATGGATGTTCAAAATTAATAGAACTGAACTGTGCTATGAATTTTTCCAAACACTTCAGTTGTGGTGACACTAATTCAAAAGTATTAAAAAATATTTTCTCTAATATTATAACATAAAAGAAAGGTGTTTTCAATTTTCCAAATTTCTGCTCATTCGCATGTTCACATGCCTTTAAATGGCAAAATAACGTTGAATTGTCTAACTGATCGTGTTGCTGGGAAAACCCTTCACAAACATCACAATTGTAAACATTTAAACATTTCCATATGAAATATCCACAAATGTATCGCAACGAATTTTGCGAAAAAACTTAAATTGTAATTATTTCTAGTATTTATGACTGCAGAATCCAAAAATGTAAAGAAAATTATATCATTCTATTTAAAATAACAAAGTTGACATCCATTTCCGGTCAACCGGAAGTGATATTTTGGTTAAGATATTTTGCATTTGTAGTTCCAATCGAACAAATACTGGTGCCAAAATCTCAAATATAAGTAAATAATAGAACATCATAAACTTTTAATGAACCAGTTACGTGGAATACCCTGTATATTTATTATAAACAAGATATATTTACAACAACGTTTAATATTTAAGAACTATACAAGGTATTGTGTATTAAACTAATATGTGTGAAATCAAAAACTTAAATGAGAAATCTGTCAAAAATAAAATAGATCCGCTCACAATTTCTACAAAAAACTAAAGTTCACTTTCAGAGTCCATCCATTCCATTTCACTACATGATTCACTTAACCGTATGATAAATTCACCTCATCATGAAGTCTATCACGTTCTATATATTATTTTGCAATTCGTTTGGCATGTTCACTTTCGGCCTGCCACAGATCTGGAATAATTTCTTCGAATGACTGACGTATTAAAGCCTGTGTATTAGTATTTGAATTATTATTACGACCTGCTACTTTTATTTTTACCATACTACAAATTAATTCAATTGTATTTAAAATAAATCCAAATGGTAAGGGGTAATCTTAAAACGGTATGTCCACGAGCTATTGCACAGTTATCTATTTTATACTCGGAAAGTGTTTTTTTTTACGTTTCACTATTTCTAGCAGTTCACATTTCAACATGGAGTAGTAGACATTCAATTTTAAAAATGACGATGTTTGTTCTGTTAATCTTGCGGTTGTATATGGAAAATGTTAATTGAATTAACTCAGTCAAATACTTTATAAATGTTTAGGAAACCGGCAATTCTCAGTAATCGATTAATCCGTAATTTTTTTTTTACGGTAAACCAAGGCCACTATACTTAGTGTGTCCGCAAAATTTAGCACGAAAACTATAAAAGATAGGAAAGTGAGATTCTCTGTACGTATATAGTATATTACTGTGCATCATATCAAATCATTTACAAATATACAGTGTTGAAAATTCTTGCAACCACTTTCAACTTTTTTTATTTTAAATGGATTGCCATATTTTTTAGTAGTTATTTTGATAGCCACTTAAAACACCTTTGCAATGATATATGTTCATTTCCGATAATTAGTTTTGGATTTATCGCAAATTTTGTAATTTTTTTTATGATTGCAGTTTCTGAGATTTTAAGTTTTATCCTTAAAAAACCGATATAGTGTAGCATGATATTCTTTTGTTTTGAATTGAAGGGCTAACCCTTTATATGTTTCGAGCTGACACAACGTAGAAATATATACAGGGTGTTAAATATGTCGTGACACATTTATGGAAATGCAAACTTTTTTCGGTTTTTTTTTTTTAAAACTGAACCTATATTTTGCGATATTGTCAGCAAATTCCCTGTAAATTACCTTCGAAATGGTACCAATAACATAACATGTATTTCCACTATTTTCAAAGATATTGCAATTTTTAAGGAAAATATATTTGCAATATTCAATATGCGTGACACCCAATATGGCTAGATGGCCATGAATTTCAAACAAAAACTACACAAACAAAATGTCAAATATTAAATGGTGCCAAGCCATTTACTTCTATTCATTCACAGCAACAAAAAAGACTGCGCACGTAACACAAAATTATTATTTACTGTGTTGGATTCTTTAATGATAATATAATTTTAATTCAAAAGATGCTCAAAAATGTCTCCATTCTGCTTTATGCATATTATCAATCGTCTATCTATCGACTGTCTAACATTTGCTGCCATACTGTCTTCGTTAACTTGAAGAAAAGCATTTCTTATACGTTGTTAGGGGGTGTCATATAAACGATGTTTTTATAGCAGGTTACAGAAAGAATCACAGGGGATGAGATCTGGTGATCGCGGTGGCCACCTTATTGGGCCTTCTCTCTCAATCCACCTTTTAGTAAATACCCTATCTACACTGAGAGAAGAGATTGCATTAAATGATAAGTTTTATAACTTTTGGTTTTTATCATGTTCAACGAAAAGTGTTTATTTTCATTGAAAATAGCGTACTGTTTTGCCGGAAGACTATTTTATTCTTAAGTACATGCTTTTCAACGAAAAGTAACCGTAATTAAATGGAATGCACCTTAGTTTTGATTAATATTTTATAATGTAGGTATGTATAATTTCTATTAAGTAAGACAATACACATTACATATTATATTGTTTAACAACATATTTTAGTTTCTTTTAAGTACGTTATTATATTATTGAACTATAAGCAGCATTTTAAATAAAAAAGCTGGACGTTTTGGTTTACTTGCGTGGATACGCATGTATATACTGATTTAAAAAACTTTTGCCTTTTAACGGAAAATGCAAGCACCTGTATTCAAGCTGAGTGCTTTTTTACGCGGGAGTATTTTAGTTTTATTCATGCTCCCACGTACATAAGTCTCAGATACACAAACGATAATAAACAAAAGTGAATATTTTTCGCGCGAGGTTTTCAGTTAATGCTGATTTACTTATAAGCCAAGGAACTTTGCAGCAATATATAGTGTTTGAAGATTTTAAAACTGTTATACACGGGAAAAACGATCTTGTTGTTTTCAACCACTTTTCATGCATTTGGTTACAGTTACTAAATTATTATTTGATTTAGGAATATTAAGAATATACCTGTATTCAATCAAACAAATAATTTGGGTAGCAGATTTATTTGAAGCTAGCGCAATATTTATTAATTTAACTAAATATTTACATGGAAGTAAAAATAAATATCGCATTTTATTTTTGTATAGCAGTTTTCTCCCCATATAGTAGTACAGCAGATGAGCAGATATACTTATGTGTAGTAGAGAAATTGTCGCATAGATGGCGCATCTCCTATTTCATTCCAGTAACAGATAATATTTCGCACAAAATAGGCTGGAAACTACGATCGTAACATACTAATCTGGTATATTTACCAGAACAACATCTGATAGGAGTCATCGCCATTGAAAGGACGATTTCTTTAACAGCGCACTAGAGTGCTAGGATGGTCACTGCGACCAACTCCCAATAACTACTAGGATTTACAACATTCTAACGGCAAATCTCCCCTCCTTAGTGCATGAGTTTTTGGAGATAATTCATTTTCATTTCGATTAAAAATGATCACCGCATTTTGTTGTGTTTACGCTTAAGTCTAAAATGATTAACTGTTTATGTGAAAAAGAAAAATCTCTTAAATCAAAATGCTTACTGCTTTTCTGCCAATCTGCATAGTTTTCAAGTTCAAAATAAAAAGGACTTGAATCAACTATTAATATCTTTTCACCAAAACCTTTTCAGTGCTGTAGCTCTTTTAGTTTTAAAGATAGAAAAAAAATCGAATATTGTTTTTAGGGAATTTAAAGTCAATGTTAAAATAAGAAAGTTGATATCGACACTCTGTACACCAAAAGTGTTATAAGGCTAAGAATATTTTCTTTAAACAGATCATAGTCGGCCACGACTACACTGCAAGTTTCACTCAAGTTCCTATTAGAAATTCGAAAAATTCTAATGTCCCAGTTCGGTAGGACAGCCTGTATATTTGATAGATTAACTGGATCGTTTTTATGTTAGGAATTATCACGATAAGAAATTGTACCAATTTTATATGTATTAAGATTATTTCTCCTGAAAAACACATACTCATATAAGTTATATACATATTTATATTGACACCATTAAATTGATTGAACAGAATGACTGGTGAAGGACACTTTTTTTTTCTGTAACATGGTTTGTGTCAAGTCAAAATTCTGCGCTGAGTATTTTGCAATGTACTACAGTTATTTTCACATAAATCTAGTACAATAAATTTCCTCACAAGTGTTTTGCTCTAATTTATACCGTTTATGTCAAAATATTCCTATTATAACATTTGCAGATTTGTCATCGTTACAAACCTGAAAAAAAAGTACAGGTATTAAAATTGGAAAATGGTTACATGGTTTCAGAGGCAGCTGAAGGATCAAGTTTGAATAAATTTTGGTTGTTAATGAGTAGTGTTTTCACACCTGATCGACTAATAAAACAATGTTTACACTAGAGAATAGAGAGAAGTTTGACAAAATACTAATTTAGGTCGTACCTACTAGAACTTTCTTCTTCATTCTTAATAATTTTTAGAATCTGTGGAAACACATCAAATAGCCAATTGCGGCTTTTCTGGTTTTTTTTTTCCTCTAAAATCATTTTTATTAGTGAGAATTTACTTATTTAAACACACATTTCTGTATTTGAGGGGTTTTTGTAATTTTTTGGATATTTTCAAATCGGCAAAAAACAAAATTTCGCATCGGCTTTCCGCATGAAAGAAGAAAACGAAAGTTTTAAAAGCACTCTATGTCTAGTAGAGATATACAAATACTCAAATAATAAAAGTGAATGAGGTATATCTACTTACTTATGTTACCTCATCTATTACAAGTATCAAGAAGGTTAAATAGTTTAACCCTTCATAATTATATGTCTCATCTCACGCTAGTAATTGGTTTTGTTCAGTCATAAATAAATAAATATATTTTAGGATAAATGCAGAGAAATTCTATTAAAAAACAGTGCAAGTTTTTCTTTTTTTGAACCTGACAGGCTAACTTTCTTTAGAAAAGACTTTTTTCTTTATAGAAAAAAAAAACTTGTAAGGAATTATCTGTTCGGATCTGTCTGTATGTATAGTATGTCTTACCGACGACTGGTTCGTTGATTACAGCTTTATTTTTGATTTTATGAGAAAGTTTTCTATGCAAAAGTTTTACAGAATTCAATGCTGCATAACTTAAAAATATTTTTGACTGTACAGGGTGTTCCAAAAGTAGGAAAACGCATACTTACTCCGTTATTTTAAATAGAACGCCCTATATATTATTCCATTTTTAAATTCTACAAAGAAAAATAACATCACTTTATATGAGCTACTATATGTTTATCTGTAATGTAATGTTTTAAATATTATACATACATACTTAGCTTGATACAACAGTGCAGTTAAAGTCGATATAATTATATACAGGTGTCCACTATAGTCCTAAATATTTCCTTAATTTTAGCTCAAGGTAGCTTGATTTTTCCAAATAGCAGCCTATCTTTGCTGATGCTAAATTAATCCTTACACAAAGCCCTTTCAGTTCATGCTGAACATGTGTGACGACTTATGCAGTGTATTATTATTATTCTTAAATAAATTCAATGAGTTTTTCATTAATTTCCAAGTCAGCTTAATATATAAAAGCGATATAACTAAAGGAAGCCGCAAATTAGTAAGCATATATCGGTATCAGATCATAGATAGATGGATAGATAGATAGATAGATAGATATGTTTATTCATTGTAATAAAAACATTACAAGAAACGTCAAATAAATAAATGCTCCAGTATAAGTATGTATACAGGGTGTATCAAATAAAAAAGTAAATTTTGCTTGGGTGTTAACTACACGACATATAAAGCACAAACCCACCGAAACCGGATTTCATCATTAAAGAATAAAAAAAGTAAATTTAGAACCAAAATTCTTAGTCCGGGCCTGATGCAAGAAACGTCATGTTAAGCACCCGCTAAACGTGGTATTATGTTTAAAATACATTGCACTCATTTAGTATTATTCTTATAGTGGTATCCCGTAAGTTCATTTAACGTCATTCTAATAATAAAGCCCTTTAAATAAGCCCAAAACTGAGGCATTTTCAAATTTTCTTCTTTTTATAAAATAGACATTCTTTTTGTTAAGAGCATTCTACGTAAGTCTAAAGTATTATTTTTATATCCTGATAAGAGTTTCGAGTTTCACCGGATAATGCGACTTCAGTAGTCTAAAAAACCGTAATATTTTTCTTTTGCTTTGTCGAATCGAGAGTTAGTTGTTAATAAAACGTTACCACATGAATCTGAGTTATTTCTTTTGGATTTTAATTTAATCATATAACGCAAAATGAATTGAATCGAATTACACAGAAATAAATGTAGATACAGAAAATTTGCAAACACGCCTTTTTACTATCTATCTAAATATTCCCGCGCTTTTGCCGATGCATCAAGCTTCGATTTTCTTTATATGAAATCATGATGGTCCTGAAAAGGATCGTTTTTTTCGAGACGGGAAGAATTTAAATAAAATGTTCGAAGTGGGCTAAAGTTAAGCAAATGTTTAGGACTATAATGGACACCTAGATACAATTATACAGATTTTAATTTCACTATTGTATCAAGCTAAGTATGTATGTATGGTATTTAAAATATGAACATCTAAAACAAATGCATATACTAACTACGCCGCCTTAACCGAAAGTTTGCAGCAGGGTCTTTTTTCTACAAAAGCGTAAATAACATCGTTATTATTAGAGATAGGCATATGGTAGCTTGTGTAAGGTGATCTTATTTTTCTATGTAGAATTTAAAAATGGAATAATATATAGGTGTTCCATTTAAAATAACAGAGTAAGTATTGAATTCTGTAAAATTCTTGTGTAAAAGACTTTTTCCTAATATTATATATATTTATTGGGCTAAAAGTAATTTTTGCAAATACTCCTTATATGAAGTTTCAAAATAGTGAAGATTCACTTATTTTAAACTCCAAATTAAGTGAATCAGTTTATAATGTAATAAATAGTTTTATCGTCTAAATTATTTTGATAAACAATTGAATTCTTATGTAGAAAGGAATATTTTTATGTATATATGTGAAGATAATAAAATTTACAAAGATTTTAAATTACAGGGTTTCGTGAATGGATGAACTAACTGATGGACGTCTTAAGCTAAATGAGCCGAAACTGTCCTGTTACTAAGTACTAGTGCCGCAGGAGTACTTTCAACCTCCTGCTGCTCAAGTGCTTATCAATTGGAACAGTTACCTACTCTACGCGATGGCCGAATTTAGATGATGTGAGGGTAAGTTTGATATAAAGCATTTATATCAAATATATAATATATAAAGTCGTTATAAGTACGTGCAGTTAAGGAAAAAAGTATGTGAACAGTTCTCTAACAGGCGGGCAACACAAATTACAGCTAGCTTAGGGAAATATATAAAAACTAAATGCTAACATTGCTTGCTTTTGGCAGATTTAATTACATCAGTAGATACTATACAAATAGGGCAATGTTTGGCTTTATGTATACAGGGTGTATCAGATACAGAGGTAAACATAATAATATGTAGCAGCTGTAATCATATACAATCAAAAAGTCTTAATGCACAGGGGGTCTATCTGTAAGCATTAACGAGAAAAAAAATATTTTATAAATGCCGTAGGCTAGAGCCGCACCTGTGCCCAACCTAAATGCTGCCCCGAGTATACCCCCACATACCATTATAATTCAGCCATTACCACTGTTAGTTTTGTGTGGATCGCCGCTTGGAGTGCAAGCCACTTCGAACATTTTATTTAAATTCTTCCCGTCTCGAAAAAACGATCATTCATTTTCGCGCGACATCATAGTAAAAAGGCGTGTTTGCAAATTTTCTGTATCTACATTTATTTCTGTGTAATTCGATTCAATTCATTTTGCGTTATATGATTAAATAAATCCAAAAAAAAAAACTCAGATTCATGTGGTACCGTTTATTATCTTGTCTTTTTTAGGAAGCGCAGTTAAAAGTTTTTGAATGATGCGGATAAACTCGAATCCGCTTATCAACTATATTGTATTTATAGGCAAATACAATATAAATACGTTTACTAGTATAACATTTGGTAGTACAATGTTGTAGGACTTTCATAAAAATTTACTTGCCTACCTTGAAACTGTATATCAGTGACAAAAACAACACAAGAAGTTAATAGTGCCAAAAAGTAATGATATGGATAAACCATCAGGATTTTCTGTGCTCGGTAATCGTCCATTAACAAGCGGCAATAAAATGTATGGAATTTGTTTAGAAAAACAATACTTCTTTCTAAATTCTGCATTACTATTTCAATTTTTGTGCGTCCCTGATATACTGTTTCGGTTGTCTATTACTTACTTTATTTTATATTTATATAATCCAAGAAATCCTCTATATCTACCATTGCATCCCATTAATTAATTAATAAACGATTAATGGCATCCAAAATGACAAATTTGTGTCAAATTTATATCAAGTATTCTTTCCTAAGGTATCCTTAATGTACCTACGAAGCTACCTTAAGATTTTCCTTATGTAAGGTAACCTTAAGGAAAAAATGTAGTTTATAAAACAAAAATTTGTATGTCAAGGAGAGCCTTAAGGAAAAGTATACCTTAAGGAAGCACTATGAATATGGCGGTAAGTAGTTAAAATACTTAAACGAGTAATTACTTTGTACTGGGTATCTTTAATTTCAAGTAAATTACTTATTTCTTTTAGTACTTTTTAAACGTATCTACTCCTTACTTATTACTTGCAACTAGATAATTTTCAAACTACTTGTACTGGTTACTGGAAGTACTTTATCTTAGTACTTGCAACAGCTCTGGTTGTATTACTGCTTTTGCATCATCACTATTGGAGGAATCACCACTGCAATTAGCAGCTCTGCTTGAATGTGCGTTTGTAGGTTATGAAAACTTCAGAAACTGTCAAATGATTGTCAAGAACTGTTTTGACAAGAGCTGAGCTTTAGTTTCCTACTGGCTAGAAAAAACCCTCAGAAAATGTGGTGATTCGACGCAGTTTAAATTTGCTTGCTTAATAAGTGGCCAAACACGTAAAACCAGTACACCTAACTCAGACCTAACTGAGCATACTGTCATTGTCATGTCATCTAAATCCATTTCAAATGTTCAGTTGCACGAAGTAAAATATTAAACGTCCCCGATGGGTTTGACATTGTCGAATGCGCTAAGCAGACTCTTCGGTAAAAAACAGATGCGTATTCTAATGGTCGGTTTGGACGCGGCCGGAAAAACGACAATCCTGTACAAGTTAAAGCTAGGAGAAATCGTCACCACCATTCCCACGATCGGGCTTCAACGTAGAAACGGTAGAATATAAGAATATATCCTTTACCGTTTGGGACGTGGGCGGTCAGAATAAGATCCGCGCCTTGTGGCGGCACTATTTCCAAAATACCAACGGCATCATCTTCGTCGTCGACTCCAACGACAGGGATCGCATCGAAGAGGCCCGTAAAGAGTTGCACAACATGTTCCAAGACGAGGAACTGAGGGACGTTGCGCTGCTGGTGTTCGCGAACAAGCAAGATCTGCCGACCGCCATGTCGGTACACGAAATAAAGGAGAAATTACAATTTAATAAATTGTATAACAAGTGGTACATTCAGCCTACGTGCGCTACGAAAGGAAATGGGCTCTACGAGGGACTGGACTGGTTGTCAAACGAATTAAGCCGGAGATAGAAATAGTGTGTGTTGAATTGATAAATCGCACTCGTTTATTATTTTCAATTGTGGACGCCTGTTGTATTATGTAACGGACATATTGTTCGCTGAGATCTGTCTATATATACATATAGGTAGTTCTAAACACGGTGAATATAAGAAGCAATTGTGAAATAAGTAGTTGAATACGATGATTACAATAAACGGTACTGTCAATGGATTTATTTGTAACTTAGAAACTCGTTTGCCCAAATTATTCAAGTTCGGTGTGTTGATAATTGAATTGGCTACACACGTATCGGACCGAATATTCAATCTGCGTGTATTCCTGTATTTAGTAGATAATTCCTCAAAGCAAAATTGTCATTTTATTGTCCGTCGTCTAATAATCTGTAGGGGAAGGTGGGGCAACATGGGAACATTAAGCTTTAGAACACTGCATCAGGATTGCAAATTGATATACAAGGTTCTAAGTACGCTTGTTGTAATCTTTAAACATTTATCTGCTGATGGACGAATTTACAATTTTGCGATGGGTACTCTTCATGTTGTGAGAAAATTTTGAAAAGAAATGTGTAAATACACCATCTTGCCCCACCATACATAGGTAAAAAAAAAATAGATTCTTAAAATTTTCTTAAAAACATGCAGGAACAAAGCTGTACTAGTCGTACTTGTCCAGTAGGGTTTCAGTTAAGAATGGGTCGTACCATAAATCTAGGTAATAGTACCTAGATTTATGGTGGGGCAAGATGGTGTATTTACACATTTCTTTTCAAAATTTTCTCACAACATCAAGAGTACCCATCGAAAAATTGTAAATTCATCCATCAGCAGAATAATGTTAAAGATTACAATACGCGTACTTAGAACCTGTATAATCAATTTGCAATCCTGATGCAGTGTTCTAAAGCTTAATGTTCCCATCTTGCCCCACCTTCCCCTACAAATTATTAGACGACGGACAATACTTAAACTCTTTAGAGCAGAACTACTTAAAATAAAAAGATACAATAACGATAAGAATATTAAACTTAATCTTCACAATTGAGACAATAGAAGACGAATCCATCCACGTTATTCGCACAGCCTTCATGTACCCAACCTCGACATCCATGGCATTGTATCAATACTTCCCCTTACAATACTAACATTGAGCGTCATCTTCCTCAACAGAAGAACTTGGTTATTTCCTTGACGTTTTCAAAAAATCTATCTCTTTGCTTTCCTGACAAAATTCGACTTCCGGATCTTTTCTGTTTTCCTCTTTGTTATTTTTTTTTCCTTTAACTCTCCCTCAGCACTTCTAGTTGCCTTAGGGATTCTCCAGACTTCTATTTTCTTGTAGCAGATTTTTATACGTAGTGCTTGTAAGGATTGTTGTCTTTCCCTTTTTACGCTTTGATTGAACCTGTACTTTATTCCTAACATGAGAATTAGGCATTATGTCTTCGAGAAAGCATAATGGCATATCCAGGCATAACGGACCAGACTGAAGAGTGAGATAGTGATGTGCCCATGTTGCCCCATACCAATAGCCCCATCTCGCCTCTTTGGGACATTTTCTGGTTACGTTATAATAACATATTAAATATTTGAAATAAACAAAAACGAACTATAGAAAATACATGCAATACATGTCAATTAATAAGCAGAAAAAAGTGTAGTTGTGAATAATTTACTTATGCTTCCGATACTGGCCGTTGAACTCACCATCAAAATAATAACGAAATTCTGGAAATTGCAAAGTTCACACACAAGCAGCAATAATTTTGTTATTACGACTAGTAAAGTTTCCTACATTACAACAAACATAAAACAGCACTTGTCAATATTAGGACTGCTATTATTTGACAGATGCTTACTGCCGTTTTGTAGATAAAACGATGTCCCCATCATGCCTCATGGCCCCATCTTGCCCCACCCTCCCCTATTGGGTTCATTTAACTATGGCAGTCCGAAAGATATCTTAGATTGTCCGCAATAAACATTTATACCATTATAACTGTCAGATATTATCGCTTTTCAAAATATTTTTTATTTATATTAATATAATTTTGCTAGCAGCATACAGGCTGTACAAGATAAGGGCCTCATGCATAAGAATTTCGTAAACGGTGAAAGATAGAAAGGTGGTTAAATTAGAGAAAAGTTGCGCGATTATGTGAGCAACAAAATTGCGTTAAGAAATTCAAAATATCGTGAATAGTTTTTGAGATATTAAGGAAAAAGTGAAAATCGTGAAATTTTTTTCTTGTCTAGTGAGGTTATTTGAAGAGATAACGAAAAACGAAAAATATCTATTTAAGGCAATTTTTTATTCTTTATCACATGGTCTTATAAAAAAATTCAATAACACGTTTCGTACATTTGGAATCATCTTCAGCTTTATTTTTTTAAATACACATCAATGGCCAAAAGGGCTTCCTTGGATAGAGCTGACGTTTGTCTTTTCTGTGATATAAGGTTCAAGGTTTCAAAAATAAGAGAGTTATAAGCAAAAAAATTGTTTACACACGGTTTTAGGCTATGGCTAATCTGGTTCCATTTGTTACAGTAATAGTTAGTTATCAAACACATATTGTTAAATAAGATAATTACGACGCATCTAGAATGGCTTTTTTGTTATAAATATATTCAAAGCCTTAACAATATTAATAAGTTAACAATAAATAACTAATACCTGGGTGCACCTGCATCGCCACAAAATGGTGCGCAAGTAAACAGTGCGTCCTGCACCCTAATTCTAAAACCTCGCAACTCCAATTGGTACCTATTTTGACAAACTATGTAATTATAAACACTAGTTTTTATAATTGCAATTGGCTAGTTTTAATAAATGCTTCTATAGATGCCACCAAATCACATGACATAGAAATATACCTGGTTTTATAACCGCAGGTACCAATTAGAGTTAAAAATTGCGAATGGTTGTAGCGATCCTGTTTGCGACATATTGAACAAACCAGCATTCCGGACTTCGGTTCACAACCCAATTTTTGTTAATATTATTAAGACGTTCAATATGTTTAACACAAAAAAGGCCACTGGATACGTCGTAATTATCTAACAAGCCCAAAAGCCCGTCCTTCGCTCTTTACTGCCATCGCTATTCATTAAGTTCTATATGTTTTTACTCGAAGTGGAACAAGGTATAATACCAACTGTTTCTCGGTGCGTTGTGGGTAATCTATCTTTTGAATGTCGACTGTAAGGGGAAATGTACGTTTCTTTTGTGAGAAATGCTATTGTGTTTGACATATGGGACATTTTTTATTTATTTTTTAGATTAAAATTTTAAATACTGTTCTACAATTACCAATTGATAGGTAGATAATAATGATGAAGTATTCGCAATGAAATTAAATAAAATTTTTAATATAACATTGTTTATTAAATTAATTAATTATGGAAATTGTTATTAGACCTACAGGTGAACCATGCAGATAGATTGAGAGCTGTCAATGGGGTCGATTGAAGATCCAAAAAATGGTGGCATCTTCGGTTGTTTTGGGGTCCACTAGACCTGACATTTGCTACAGGCTAATCCATTTATTCTTACATACTGCTGTGGTTAGACAACCCTTTTATCGCTGTGTATTTTGAATTGCTGATTTTGCTTGAACAGCTGATTTTCAGTTCACCGAGAATTTTCACAATTTTATTTTGTTTTGAATAATGTTAGTTTAAGAGTTTATTGTATCATTTTTATTTATTTAGTGTTAAGTTCTTTTTTTATTTAATCCATTCATTCATTTGTCTATTATTTGCTTGTGCTGATTTAATGCGTATTCTATTTAATATTGTCGTATTGTTATACGTCTGCGTTGTACGATTTTGGATTTTTGTAAGAAAAATAATTGTAGAATTTTCTTAAGGACTTCCTTGTTCGACTATTGACGTGAGTACACGTATTTTTAAATCTTTGTTGCCATTTTGTAATCCATTTTGATTTTGTTTATTTAAATTTAATTTTCGTTTATTTAGTCAATCAAGAAATTTTTGTAGTAATAATTGTTAATATATTATATAATAGCGTGCACTTTATTGATATAAGAATAATTATTATTTTTTCTTTGGGAAGATTTATTTTAGTTTTTTTTTCTCATTTATTTTTAAAGAGTTTTCTGTTAATCTGTCTATTTTGCTGCATCATTTTTATTTTTCAATCACCTCGTTTGGGTGAGTAGAAGTTTTGTTCTTTTTTTTAGTTTTTTCATTTTTGTAAATTTCTCGCATTTGTCCACGTTTTGATTTTAATTTGTGAAACTACGTGGATAGAAATTCTATCTAGAATCTTCTTCCTGAACAAACAAATCTTTTGCTTTGCATAGGAAATAGCATTGTCCTATTTTAATTTAGAGTCAAGTGCAGTTTTTATTTTAGGCCAGAACCTTCAGTTCAAGGTTTTTTTTTCTGCACATCTGTAAGTTAACCCATTTTGCAAAATAAATTGATTGTTAATTAGCATCATTGGGTTAAAAATTCTGTTCTTTTATATTTATTTAACTTTTTCATTTTTTCGAGTAATTAAGAAAGTCTGATTTGATTCACTCACAATTTACTTTTCGTGGTTAGATTCAAGTTTTAATTCGCGAGGGTAACTCTGAGATTAATAGTTTCTTGTTTTATTTGAAATCTTTTCCGTTGAGCTAGCTAATTTTAATTTTCTTTTTCATTTTAAAATTCAGTTTTGCATTTTTCATTTAATTCAATCAGTACACAGCAGTACGTATATAATTACTAGTGCTGAAACATACATACAGATAATCCTGAAATTAATGGATGGACAATTATTTTAACCCTGAAACAAACAATAACAAATTGCTAATACTAAGTTCATTCAAAGAGATTTTATTTTTTTATTTACATGCTCTACCACACCGAAAAAAAAACTGAAAAAAACATATAGTAAACCTAAATGAATACAGTCTAATGTAACAAAAAACTAAGTTGGCACCTTAAACCAAACTCAAAAAAACGATGATATGATAACTTTGAACTGAGTGAATGGAATTAGTTCTTGATGTTTTATAGAATGTCTATAATCAGTGTTTACTTAGATAATTTTTTTGAACGTGATAAGTTAAGTAATTCCTGAGAAAAAAATATTGAGTTTTCCCACCCTTAAATCGAATGGGGTGGCATCGATTGAGATAATTTTGGTATTTACAGTATGTGTGACAGTAGTACTCATTTGTTTCAATTTCAGTCCGATAGTTTTAGGAGCACTTTTCAATGGCTTATCGGAGCAGAGCTTTTTGGATCCTTTCAAAAGCCGAGACCTAAAGATTATGTGGCTCAAAATAGAGACAAAGAATTAGAAGAAATTGCCGTTTTAGAGGAAACTGTAAATAACCCAACACGTTCCACTAGCGAGATGGCACAAACAAACCTATCAGACAAGGAAAGTGTATTACCTGGTTCAGAGCTATTCTCTCCAAGTACTTAATTCTCCCAGTAAAAAGAAAAGGAAACAGGCTGTATACAGGGTGATTCTAAATATATGCGACAAACTTTAAGCGCTGATTCCTGGAGTTATTTTGATCATAAAAGTTCATACGAACATATGTCCAAAATCGCTTAGTTCTAAAGTTGTACAATGTTTAATAGTAAGTTAACATAATTAATGTTTTTATTATAAATTAAGAAAATAATTAGTAAAACAAAATTAACTTATACTGACTGTTGAAAATGACTGCCCCCAACTGCAATACAAGCTTCTATCCTCCGTCGTATTGACTGGCGAGTCCGTTCTAAAATACCAGGAGTATTCCGAATTGTTTGAAAAGCTGCGATAATACGATTTCTCAGTTCATCGACATTTTCAATGGGAGTCGTATAAACTAATGATTTAAGGTGATCCCAGAGAAAAAGGTTCAAAGAATTTAAGTCTGGAGACCGAGGAGGCTATGGTTGTGGACCTCCCCGTCCTATCCACCAATCTGGATACGTATTGTCCAAAAACTCGCGAGCAACTAAACTAAAATGCGCTGGAGCACCGTCATGCATAAAATACATTTGTAATCTTAATTGCAACGATACTTCTTCCAGCAGTAGGGGTAGCCCCTCTTCAAGAAAATTGCGGTATACCTCGTCATTTAACAGCATCGGTAAAAAATGTGGACCTATCAAGTGCCAAATAATCAGGATTTTGTGCAATTTTGTGTTGCATTCATTGACAAAAAGCCACTCTTTGCGGAAAATCTGCCGGCAAAAGTGCCTGCACCCGTTGAATGTGATATGGATACAACATTGATCTTTCAATATTCTCCAAACTGTGGCCTGACTAATGTTTAAAGCAAACGCAATTTTTCTGGTGCTTGTAGTAGGATGTTCCTCAATTTCATTTAGTACCATTTCTTCAACTTGTGGAGTTCTCACTGTAGATGGGTGCCCGTTATCAGTCGTCCGTTTTTTAAAATTTCCCGTTCCACTAAGACGTTGGTGAAGACGGGCAAATATTGAATGATGCGGGATGATACGGTTCGGGTATCGTTCTTCATAAAGACGTCTAGCAGCACGCGAATTTCCATTGGCAAGACCGTAAACGAAATGGATATCACACATCTCAGCATTCGTGTAATTCATTTTAGAAAACAGAAACTGGCAATAAACTGAATGAATACTCTGACAACTATTGACAAATATTGAAATGACAAATAAACAATTCCCTTTCAACAATAGTTTTTGAAGAACCAACTGTGATATTACATCGTGTTAGTCATAGTTCATAATTTATTATTCAACATTCAATAACTTTAAAACCAAACCGTTTTGGACGTATACTCATATGAACTTTTATGATCAAAATAACCTCAAGAATCAGCTCTTAAAGTTTGTCGCATATATTGAGAATCACTCTGTATATAGATAGGTCCCTTCATGCGTACAATCTTTTATTTATAGTTACACCAGAATGTGTACTAATTTACGTTTGATTAAATAATCGATATTAATTCGATCAGTTGTTCGTGCAGTTTTTACTGTTTATCAGTACCGCTGTTGGACCGTCAGTAACAAGTTTTTATCCGCGGAGGTTCAGGTGACTGACTTACAATATGCCGTAACTTGTCGCTATTTAGTTGGTAAGCTAACCGTACCGCGAAAGTTGTTCTCGGCGCACGAATGCTAGAGTTACAGTGTCTTTACAAAGGGAACATCTGCGTCGGTTTTTCACAGATATCCGAATACTCGGTACGCCAAAGGGATATCTGATTTTAAATCTAATATATTTACACCGTTAACGTTTTTAACATATAACCCTCGTTTTTAGAGAGCGATTCATTCATATGGAATATGTGCTGTATAATATGAAAGGAAAAAAAAAACAAATTTTTGGAAATACTGTGCGGAAAATACGTATACCAGTATTTTGATATTCTAGTGTTTTCCAAAAATCGTTTTCGGCAGTGATTGTTCCATGCAACACTCAGGTAAGTTAAATATATACATACATATGTAACTTATATTATAACGTGCCTACAAAGCTGCATATATACATACATATTTCAATATGTGACATCGTAAAATAAATATGTACGTGTAGGCGCTAACATATTTATGGTTAATTTCTAAATTTTTTTTTATGGACAGTGTGATTTTATCGAAAATTGTATATATTAGTGTTTATATGTGTTTCTATTAATAAATCTTCGTCAATCGATAAGTAAACTTGTAATGAATCTTCATAAATAAACCGTTCAATATGTTACATGATTTGCACTTCTCTTAAAATTAAATATTAAAGGTGGGATGCGCTGGATGATGGGTTCCACCAACTCGATGCCATTACTTACGGGTTTTATTTTGATTAAATGTTGTTGGGATTGGCCGGGGCCATAGCCAGGAAGGCCTGCACTGAGAAAAAAATTGTGTTTAGTCAACGCAAAATGCGTTAATCTAAACACACTTTTTTGGGTTGTATACAGGATGTTTTGAAATATCGTTTAAAGATTTTAAGGGCATGTAGTACGATCGAAAATAAGGTTAAAAGTCATAATAAACATATGTCCACAAATTAACTGTTTACGATTTTATCGCAATTGCAGAATAAGTTTGCTTTAGCGGTTTTTATTAAGATGTTATTGCATTTTAACATAAAATAGATTATAACTAAAGATGTTCAAAATGACGTCCTTCCATTTCGACACAGGATCTACATCTGCTTTCAAAGGAAGCGCGCACTCTTTCAAAAAACAAGGGTTTTTCTCGTATTATCTGGCAACAGTGTTCTATTCGTTGGCGCAACTCTGGAAGATCGTTTACCGGTGTTGCATACACTAAACTTTTCATATAACCCTAGGTACTAAAGTCCAACGGGTTTAGATCGGGAGACCTTGGAGGCCAAGCAATTGGACCTGCTCGCCCTATCCATCTCCCAGGAAATTCATTGTTAAGATGTTCCCTAACAGCACGCGTTAAGTGCGGTGGAGTTCCATCTTACATAAACCAGAGGTTGAGTCTTAGATTTATAGATAAATCTTCCAAAAGTTCAGATAAAGTCTTTTCCAAGAACTCGAGGTATGCAGAACCTGTTAAGCGTTGTGGCAAAGCAATCGGTCCTAACAACCGTTCTCCTATCATGCCTAACCACATGTTGAGAGAGAAACGTTGCTGGTGCCTGGCTTTAACGATAGCATGAGGATTCTCGTCACACCAAACGTGACTGTTGTGGAAATTAAATATTCCATTTTTAGTAAAACCAGCTTCATCAGTGAAAAGGATGTTATCAGCGAAATCTGGCCGATCAGCAGCTGTTCGCAAAAACCGCTCACAGAAAGCCCTTCACGCTTGATAATCCGTAGCAGTAAGGGCTTGTACCCGTTGGATATGGTAGGGGTATAGGAGTTGCTCATGAAGAGTTCTCCAAACAAGATTGCTGCTTACACCCACTTGAGTCGAAATTCTTCTAACACTAGTTTCGGGATTTTCATCAATAATATTCAAAATTCGATCTTCTATCTGTGGAGTACGTGCTATTCTTGCCGTCCAGTATCAGAAGACCGCTTCTCAAACGAACCAGTTTCTCTTAGTCGTTGAAACACCGTCTGAAACATCACATGCGAAGGCAGTTGGCGATCAGGAAAACATTTCAGCATAGAAGCGACGTGCTTGTAAAGAATTCCATTAGCACGACCGTACATGAACACCATATCGCTCATTTCAGCATTAGAATACGCAACCATTGTAATTGTTACAAATTGCACAAAACGTCAAATTAAACTGTCATAAAACAATAGCTGATAAGCACCTGTTTACTGGGATATGTTATATCCATGTACTACTAGGAACACTCGCTGTTATCTCGTAAACGGTTGATTTGTGAACATATGTTTATTATGACTTTTAACCTTATTTTCGATCGTACTACATGCCCTTAAAATCTTTAAACGATGTTTCAAAACACCCTGTATAAACAACACAACCATTGGATTTATTCAACCCGTAAAACAGCGTTATTAGCATAAAATGTTGGTTGGACACTAAATTAATTAACAAGAACACAAAAAGATGAGTACTTAGTGTCAACGCAAAATATGCTTTCACTGCGCTAAGTTTATATTTCAAACAAACCAACATTGTGTTGGCTTGTAGTATTTAATTTGTTTGAAATAGTGTTATTATTTTCGTTTCACTCAACAGATAAAAAGTTTCAAACCTTTTTATTATGATGGTTCAGTAGTAAACATTATTTTGGTTTATATTAATACAAGAATGTATGTTGGGGGTAAACACTAAAAGTAACTTAAAATAAGACTATTTTTTTTCATGTGTTGTATAAAAATCATAGTTTTGAATAACTATAATTTTATTTAATTGATCCAAAAAATATTGCTTTCCACAGATTAATATGTTTTGTATGTATATATACAGGGTGAGTTTTTTATCTTGAGACAACGGAATATCTTTAAAACACTGCATCAAATCAAAAAAAGATCTTAATAAGATTTGTTATAATGTAGGGGGCTCACTGAATGGTGCCGAACTCAATCCCCCACCTCACCCCTCCAGAGTGGGAGGGGGGATAACTTTGAAATCTTAAATGGGAACCCCCATTTTGTATTGCAGATTCGGTTTCTACGCCATCAAGTATGTAGTTTTTGTTTGAAACTTTTTTTTTCGATTCGTAACAGATTGCGCTATAATCGCAAAAATCATGATTGTGAACGTTTAGAAAAAATACACAAAAAAGAGAAGCAAGCAAACATAATTTTGTGTGTTTTTTTTTTATTTTAACATTGAATAACATTTCAAAAAGCCATTGAACAATGAAGAACGAAGTAACGATTATGTCGCCATAACGTAATTAGAACCAAATATTTGTTCCCCATTTTGGTAGTAGTTACGGATATACAGTGACCGGCATAAATATTGCAACATATGGGAAATTTTTTTATTGTTAAAATATACTAAAACTTTTTTGGGGGGATAGGTTGTGCATGTCTAGAAACCCCAAAATTTATTTTGACACACGTCATGTGACCACTAGTATGGCGGTAAATTTAAAAAATATGCCGTGAATCTACAAAAAGTAAGGTTAGAATATATGATATCCAAAAAAGTTATTTGAAAAAGTTGTTTAGAATTCAATTTTGAGGCTGTATGCAAAGTTTTGTAAACATATTTTTAAAAAAATAAAAATCACAATTTTTCCAAATATTGTTTCATTGAATTACATATTTCCATTTTTTTCGCTCTTGGCAGCTCAACTGCAGTACTATTTCCAAATTTGATTGATACTCAAGCAATTTTGTCAATTTTTGCATAATTAACATAGCGAGAACTGAAAAGTACGTTTTCAGTGTGACAATTGTTGTTGCAAGGGACTGTATCTAGTAATAATAAATAAAATTTTACAAACATTTTCTCTTTAAACCACTTAGCAGACATTACTTTTATTGAAAATTATTATATTTCTTGTTTGTTTTCGGCATTAAAGTGGAAACCGTTAGTCAAAAACTGATAATACTACATGGACGCATGCAAGGTTTTAAAGTAGATTTTGAAATTAGAGAACAACGAATAATAAACAGTAGGTAAAATAAAAATTGTAGTAATTGCCTATTTGCTAAAAAATTAAAATAGTTTACTACATTATTTTGCTGTTTCTAATTTCAAAGCCTACCTTACTTATAAGAAACAGAACGATATGTATGTCTAACAAGTATGCATTTTTAGAGTTTCATTTCTTGTTTTAGTTGTTCATTACTATTAGTTATTGTTTAAATGTGTTTACTTATTAAGTATTCCTATCATTAACTAAAAATACTGGTTATTTATTTCTACTAAGTTTTGTAATTTTGAAACCTACATAAATACCTTCGGGCAATAACATAGATTAGATGTTTAGTGTTATCAGTTTTGGACTACCGATTTCATTTTAACGCAGAAAACAAACAAAAATTATGATAATTTTCAATAAAAGTAATGTTTGCTGAGTGGTTTAGAGAGATAATGTTTGTAAAATTTTATTTATTGCTACTAGATACAGTCCTTTGCAACAACAATTGTCACATTGAAATCGTACTTTTCAGTTTTCGCTATGTTAATTATGCAAAAATTGACAAAACTGTTTGAGTATCAACCAAAGTTGGAAATAGTACTGCAGTTGAGCTGCTAAAAGCGAAAAAAAAAATTGAAATATGTAATTCAATGAAACAATATTTGGAGAAATTGTGATTTTTATTTTTTTTTTTAATATGTTTACAAAAATTTGCATGTGGCCTCAGAATTGAATTCTAAGCAACTTTTTCAAATAACTTTTTGGATATTATGTCATATAACCTCACTTTTTGCAGATCGACGGCAAATTTTTTAAATTACCGCCATACTAGTGGTCACGTGACGTGTGTCAAAATAAATTTGGGGTTTCTAGACATGCACAACCTATTCCTCCAAAAAAGTTTTAGTATATTTTAATAATAAAAAAAAATTGCCATATGTTGCAATATTTATGCGGTCACTGTATAACGTAATTAGAACGTAAAGCTACTAGTAATTTTTACTTTGTGGAACCTTAAAAATACGTCATGGCGACTAAATGTGCTTCTTGGGCTAAGAACATTAAAAATACCCAGACGGGATATAAATATACCACGCCTCCACCGTACCAATTTTGATTGAAATTGTATCAAAGAAAAAAAAAACCGTTTACGTCATACATATACCATGTAGTCATAATTGCTTAATCAAGTTATAAGATACGTATGCGCAATATGCAGTAGCGAGCGTGTTTCAGTCGACAACTATTGCAAATCACGTCATCTCCATGTTACTTGGTCATAATCTAAGAAATTACTTGTCGATAATTATTCGTGTGGTTTTAATTGTTCATATAACAGTACTGCGAGAAACGCCTCCGTACGCGTACAAGGCAATGTATGTGTACAAACTTCTTGGAACTGTAAGACGCTGTTCTGTCTTAAAGAACTTATTGTTATTGCGATATACTCGGCGTCAATGTTGTAATCTTTTTACTAATGCATGAGGTCCCCCCGTAGATAGGTGTAGCAGAACTGCTAGAATAGGTACTGGCGATTTTTGTTATCCGAGGTCTGACATTGTGTCGAAATCTCGTCACGTGTTGATATGAGGCGATCGTTTGATCATTAAATTCTTATAAAATTTCTCAAACAACATGGTGTAAATTGATAAATAGAGTGGTCAACTAAGTTTCATATTTATGTGACAACAACATTTAACACAAGTATACATCAGTACAGTGTCGGGAAAGGGCAAAATTATTTATAAAAATGCCAAGGAAATGTCTCAAGATAAAAGACTCACCCAGTATATTAAAAAAAAATAAAGTTAGTGTTAATGATGGTACGGACATAGCTTATGTAAGAAAATTCAATACTCTTTCTTAAAACACCTTTATTCTTTTACATATACATTTAGACTGATACTCTTCGGCCACTTCGACACTCTCCCCTTGTTTACATTATCGTCAAACCCTCAGCATAACCATAACATAGGCACATTCCACAGATAAATTGCGTAATGTACCTAACAGAATAGATAACAAGATATATGGTCTACTATACAGAGTGGCCGATTGGAACTGAATCTTACACTTACTTGTCAAAAATTTATTCTCCACCATTTACTACTTAAAATTAGAGCCCTGTATAACCTATAAACTATAAAAATCGTTTGTTAAACGAAAAGGATACCTTTTTTCAGGAAAGTTTTTATTTTAATTGAAAATAGCGTGCCGTTTTGCCGAAAGACCATTTTCTTCTTAAGTACACGCTTTTCGACGAAAAGTAACCGTAATTAAATGGAATGCACCTTAGTTTTGATTAATATTTTATAATGTCTGTATAACTTCTGTTTAAGTAAGACAATACACATTACATATCATATTGTTATTATTATGTATATATTTAACAACATATTTTAGTTTCTTTTAAGTACGTTATTACATTATTGAGTTATAAACAGTATTTTAAACAAAAGAGCCGGACGTTCTGGTTTATTTGCGTGGACACGCATGTATACATTGATTTAAAACTTTTGCCTTTTAACGGAAAATACGAGCACCTGTATTCAAGCTGAGTACTTTTTTACGCGAAGTATTTTAGTTTTATTAATGTTTCCACGTGCATAAGTCTCAGATACACAAACAATAATAAACAAAAGTGAATATTTTTCGCGCGAATTTCAGAGATAATTGGAATCTTTTCAGTTAATGTGATTTACTTATAAGTCAAGGAACTTTACATCAGTATTATAGTGTTTGAAGATTTTAAAATTGTTATACACGGGAAAAACGATCTTGTTGTTTTCAACCATTTTTCATGCATTTGGTTACAGTTACTAAATGATTACTTTATTTAGGAATATTAAAAGTATTCCTGTATTCAATCAAACAAATAATTTGGTTAGTATAGATTCATTTGAAGCTAACGCAGTATTTATTAATTTGACTAAATATACATGGAAATAAAAATAAATATGGCATTTTATTTTCGTATAACAGTTTTCTCCCCATATAGTACAGCAGACGAGCAGATATACTTACGTGTAGTAGAGAAATTGTCGCAGAGAAGGCGCATCTCCTATTTCATTCCAGTAACAGATAATATTTCGCTGAAAACATTCTGGAAACTACGATTGTAACATACTAATCTCGTATATTTACCAGAACAACATTTGATAGGAGTCATTGCCATTGAAAGGGACGATTTCTTTAACACACTACAGTGCTTAGGATGGTCACTGCGAGCAACACTCCCAATACTACTAGGATTTACAACATTCTAACGGCAAATCCCCCTCCATTTGAAGATAATTCATTTTCATTTCCATTAAAAATGATCACGGCATTTTGTTGTGTTTACGCTTAGAGTTTAGAAAGAAACAGCTAATACTCGTGTAGATTTTTGTGAATGCGTTGGTGCTGGATTTGCCACTACGTTGATGCATTTAAATAACAAAACACACAAAACCCTTTTTTTGTAATTTCATATATTTACCTAGTAAGATATTTACGAATGTATCGTCGCTTGAAATGTCGGAACAGAACTGCTTATTACAATATGGTTTTGAACTAGTAGTCCCTTGTTACACTGACCATGGGACTTAATGTCAACCCCACTAAGACAACCCTAGTAGCATTTACCAGGAAAAGAAAATCCAATCTTAGAACCATAAAACTGGATGGGCAAAATATAGAATGGAGAGCAGAAGTTAAATATCTAGGCCTTACCTTAGACAATAAACTTCTATGGAACAAACATGAATTTGAAGTAACCAACAAGGCCAAAAGAGCTCTGATGGTGTGCAGGGAAAAATTGGGGATGCAACCCAAAAATACTGCTTTGGATGTATACAGCGATTGTGAGACCGATCATCACCTATGCATCAGTAGTATGGAGCAAAAGAACTAATCTGGCCACCGCGAGAATTAACCTCTCGAAAGTGCAAAGATTAGCATGTGTATGCATAACGGGGGCTATGAGAACCTGCCCAACAGCAGCTATTGAAGTAGTATTGGATCTTGCCCCATCCACATAGTAGTAGAGGGTGTGGCGAAAAGAACCGCACTAAGAATGGTCAAGGAAGGAATGATTAGGCATAGACCTGAATCTCCTGACGGTGATCAAACCTGGGATATGCCCCGGGATGATATGTTAAAAAAAATTAGCTTTGTGAAAGAATTCACCATAAAGCTAAGTAACAGGAGCGAGTGGATCATAACACCATCTTGAACTTGAATAGAATGCCATCAAATGGTATACTGATGGCTCCAAAACGGCAGAAGGAACTGGAATAGGAATATATGGCCTAGAACTACATATTTCGAAAGCTTGGGAAAATACCCAAGTATATTTCAGGCGGAAATACACGCTATTGGAAGATGTGTTCAGTTCATTATGGATAGGAACTATCGGAAGCAGGAGATTATCATCGTGTCTGATAGTCAAGCAGCCAGCAGTGGAAGGAAACGAAATAACGGATAACCTCGCAAAAAAAGGGGCTGGAATGCCTTTCGTAGGGCCTGAACCCTTTTGCGGGTTAAGTAGCAGTACAATACTGAAGAAACTAAAAATGGAAATGGAGCAGAGAAAATCCAGTTACTGGGAAAATCTCCAGGGAATGAGGCAAAGTAAAATTCTCTGGGAACTTATAACCAGAAGAGGTTTACAGAATACATCAACCTGAGTAAGAACAATGTTCGCCATATTAACAGGAATACTTTCAGGCCATTGTAGACTGAAAGGACACCTGAGTAAGCTTGGATTGGAAAGAGATCCTGAATGCAGATTTTGTGGGGAACAGGATGAAACATGCATCCACCTCCTCTCAAACTGCGTAGCACTGTGCAACCCGAGGGCATTGTACCTGGGTGCATGTGAAATCGAAGAGGGAGACTTACCTAGACTGGGGCCCTCTAACATCCTACACTTTCTGAAAGGAATAGGATTGGAAGGCCAGCTGTAAAGCAGCAAGAATAGGGGACACAATAGATCTTTTAGGTCGCAGTGTAACACGACCCTTCGGTTACATAGATACATACATACACTGACCATTTTCCCTTGGTAGGGTTACAAAAGTGATTGCGTGTGGTGTACAAAGGAAATCTAGTGGTCGTAAATTACAAATGAAGTGGATGTCTGACAGAATAAAGAAAGAATCGAAAAAGGGAAAGATGTCTTCACTATTAACTTCTTAGAACTGAAGGAATTTAAATCTAAATATGGGGACGTAACAAAACTAAACTACGGAGTCGGGTTAGGACAAAACTAAATGTATATAATTCTGTTCTAAACAACTCCTTTGAAAATACATAAATAGCTGATGTATTTTCACATAGTATGGAGTGTAAATTCCATATCGACAATTTGTGAATAATTTACTAACTGGAATATTCTTTGTCTCTTAAATTAAAGAAAAACATATGTATGTATGCACACGTCATCGATAATTCGGTATTTTTTTTTGTTTACAAAGAATTGCTTTTAATTGTGCAACGCGGCTAATGTATTCGTCAGAACTCGACTTATAGGAGGTCTCCTTTGTATTGGCCGAGTTGTTTTTGAGCGAAAAAAACGTATATCGAAAGTAAGTAAAGTTCGCGCGCTAGTAAAAGTTCACGGCATCGTCATTGTGATTATCTGCATCCACACCACACCATCATTACCGTCATTTGAGAGTCAATACGGTGAGTTAGTGACCTCTGGAAGGAAGGAAGGAAGGTGGGGAAGACTCACTCACGAGGTTACTACAAATGCTGTATACCTGGAGGTATATAGTGTTCATCTCGAGTTTGTCTTGGCGTCATCGCGGGCGCGTATCCACACTCTTTGGCTCCGGTTTGTGATGTGTGAATAGCGTATGTACAGGTGATTTTCTCGTTGTGATTTGTTCTTGATCCGATACAAAAAAAAAAAACGCCGTCCAGATTAATACGCGCTTGAGCAATTGAGGATTGAATGTACACTTACGGATTCACGCATTTTCGATTGACTGGAGTAAATCTTTCAGGCTTTTAATGGTAAGCGCTTTGTTTTTTGGTGTAGATTTCCTGCGATATTTTTTTTTCTTTCAACACAGGATGTCTCCAAACTTGGTTAGAATAAAAGTTGATACTGCAATAATTTTGTCAATTCTTCTCCATGACTAGTAGATTTTATGCTGAAAAAGTAGGTCTTTAGGTCTATCTTTCCGGTTCTAAACTACTTAGCACAGTTGCATGTTAATATGCAGTGTATTTCCGGATTGAATATATTATAGGGTAGCTAAATCATGGTGCTAAAAAAAATATTTTAATTTTTTAGGATTCTGAGGTGCTTGTTCTGATTGATAAATACAGGATGATTCTCAATAGATGCGACAAACTTTAAGAGCCGATTCCTGAGGTTATTTTGATCATAAAAGGTCATATGAGTATATGTCCAAAACTATTTGGTTTTAAAGTTATTGAATGTTTAATAATAAATTATGAACTGTGACTAACACGATACAATATCACAATTGGTTCTTCAAAAACTATTATGTTGAGAGGGAATTGTTTATTTGTCATTTCAATATTTGTCAGAGTATTCATTCAGTTTATTGCCAGTTTCTGTTTTCTAAAATGAATTACACGAATGCTGAGATGTGTGATATGCATTTCGTTTACGGTCTTGCCAATGGAAATTCGCGTGCTGTTAGACGTCTTTATGAAGAACGATACCCGAACCGTATCATCCCGCGTCATTCAATATTTGCCCGTCTTCACCGACGTCTTAGTGAAACGGAAAATTTAAAAAAACGGACGACTGATAACGGCCACCCATTTACAGTGAGAACTCCATAAGTTGAAGAAATGGTACTAAATGAAATTGAGGAACATCCTACTACAAGCACCAGAAAAAATGCGTTTGCTTTCAACATCAGTCAGGCCACAGTTTGGAGAATATTGAAAGATCAACTGTTGTATCCATATCACATTCAACGGGTGCAGGCACTTTTGCCGGCAGATTTTCCCCAAAGAGTGGCTTTTTGTCAATGGATGCAACATAAAATCGCACAAAATCCTAACTATTTGGTTCAAATATTCCTCACCGACGAGGCTATTTTCTCTAGAAACGCGATTATTAATTTTCATAATAATCACATATGGGTCGAAGAAAATCCGCACGAACTAGTGAATGCGCATCATCAACATCAATTCTTTGTCAATGTTTGGGCCGGAATTGTTGGAGATCACTTGATAGGTCCACATTTTTTTACCGATACGGTTAAATGGCGAAGTATACCGCAATTTTCTTGAATAGGAGCTACCACTACTGCTGGAAGAAGTTCAGTTGCAATTAAGATTACAAATGTATTTTATGCATGACGGTGCTTCAGCGCATTTTAGTTTAGTTGCTCGCGAGTTTTTGGACAATACGTATCCAGATCGGTGGATAGGACGGGGAGGTCCACAACCGTGGCCTCCTCGGTCTCCAGACTTAAATTCTTTGGACTTTTTTCTCTGGGATCACCTTAAATCATTAGTTTATACGACTCCCATTGAAAATGTCGATGAACTGAGAAATCGTATTATCGCAGCTTTTCAAACAATTCGAAATACCCCTGGTATTTTAGAACGGACTCGCCAGTCAATACGACGGAGGATAGAAGCTTGTATTGCAGTTGGGTGCGGTCATTTTCAACTAGACGTTGGTGAAGACGGGCAAATATTGAATGATGCGGGATGATACGGTTCGGGTATCGTTCTTCATAAAGACGTCTAGCAGCACGCGAATTTCCATTGGCAAGACCGTAAACGAAATGCATCTTACACATCTCAGCATTCGTGTAATTTATTTTAGAAAACAGAAACTGACAATAAACTGAATGAATACTCTGACAACTATTGACAAATATTGAAATGACAAATAAACAATTCCCTCTTAACACAATAGTTTTTGAAGAATCATATTGTGATATTATATCTTGTTAGTCATAGTTCATAATTTATTATTAAACACTCAATAACTTTAAAATCAAATCGTTTTGGACATATATTCGTATGAACTTTTATGATCAAAATAACCCCAGGAATCAGCGCTTAAAGTTTGTCGCATATATTGAGAATCACTCTGTATATCGAGTACGCAGAGTTAGTGTAGTGAAATAGGAGAACCGCCAACCAATTCTATTTTTTTTGTTTTGTTTACAACAACTACATATTAAGCTTTGGATTCTTTTGAAAATGTCTAACAACTTACCAACTCTCATTGAAATTTGTTAATGATACTCTGAGCCATTTTATTTACCTTTTGTGTAAATATGCTAATATAAGGACTTGCTAATATCGTACCGCTATTCTCTATGCTGCTATACCTCATTTCTTGTTTTCTTCATTGAGATTTCGTGTCATAATTCGGGTCACCATAATATTGAAATAACAGTAGTTGATGACTTGCGAAAGATAGCGTGCTTATACCTACTAACGTATATAAATTAGTGTTAATGAACTGAATAGCATATTTTTACGAGTGTTAGTCATCAGTATCATCCATTCTTTGTAACCCAATAATACATCCAATTTTTATTTATTCTGCATACTTTTATTATATATTTGGTCTTATGTAAATACATTTCTTACAAACTGATTGAAGAGTATTTTGGTAGAAATATTATCGTTTTTTACATATGCTGATGTATTTTTGACTATTATCAGTACACTGAGAATTTTTTTGGTGAAATTGAATTAAAATTGAAAAATTGAAAAAAAAATGAATTTTTATTCAAGTTAACTTTTTCTTATTTTTCAAATTATTATCACATTTTTTAAAACTAAATTAAATATTATATATTATAATTCTAAAAGGCTTATAATTAGAGATAGGATTATATGCAAAGAAAAACTGGAATATATGCGCATATATATACGTCGATTTTTGAGAAAATATGCATAAACCTGGGGCATATATGCAAAAAAATTGTGACAATATGCAAAATTTTTACACACAAACAAATAAGAGCGGAAATTTAAACATTAACTTTATTGCACAACATTTTTTCGCAGCATATTTCTAAAACAAATTATAATTAAATGTTTTTCAAAATTGTGTAAAAGAAAGTTTTGTCTTCTATCAGAATACATATGTTTCGAAATAGAAAAGCTTCTTTCAACATCCACAGATATAATTGGTGCATTTTTTAACTTTGCAATACATTCTAAACTAAAATTAAAGTCGAAATCGTTTACTGTTTCATCTTCCAAAATTTTCTTAACTTTCTTCAATTTCAAATAACCCGCATTTTTATTTATCACTTTTTTAAATTTATTGTATATAGAATTACCTATTGTACCCTTAACCTTCTTACATAGCATGTCAAATTCGTCTACTATTCTGACTGATTCCGAGAGCGACATCCCTTGCGTTTCTAGTTTACGAATGGAACTTGAAACAAAGCTATAATTTGATTTAATATACAAAAGGTTTTGTAGCAATTCTGTTGATGTTAATATCTTTTTACAGTTTTCTAGAGCAATGCAGTCAGCAGTGATTTCAAGAATTACATTTTTTATTCCTTCAAAATTATCGGCGAAAAAAATTGCAGCCTCTAACCATGTACCCCATCTCGTAATAATCGGTTCAGGAGGCAACTTAACACCGGAAAGTCGCTCCTTATAAAATTGGATTCGTAAAGGTGCTTTTAAAAATACTTTTTTGACATTGCTAATTAAATCATTAATCGAAGGGAATTGATTCCTAATGTCTTCGGCTACACGATTGAACCCATGAGCTAAACAAGTGGTATGAATAATGTTACTATAAAAAAATGTTTTTATTTTGCGCGGCTTTTATCATGTATGGTGCAGCGTCGGACAATATTAGTAAGATTTTTTCACAAGGTATACTTCCAGGTAAAAAGAAATTTGATAAACCTTCTTGAACGAATTGGGCAATTGTCACATTATTTGTTTTTTGAAGTTCTTTACAATAAATTAAATATGATAATGTTTTGTTCTTCTGTGTGTTATTTCTATTTGAGTCAATAAAATTTATTGTTTGAAGTAAATATTTCATTTGATCAATTTTACAAAATTTTATTTGAATTACATAAACATATATATCTTATTATTTCAATGAAATAATTAGTTATTTTAAGTATTACATACATTTGACCCAATAAAACTTTTTATTTAAGCAAAATATTTTATTTGTTTAATTCTATTAAAGATATTGTTAAAACAAACAAATTTTATTCATAAAATTATTTGCTTCGCCCAATAATATATTTATTTGCCCATATTTAAACAAAGATTTTAGTCAATACAACTAAAATTTGGTTAAGTTACCCAAATGGCTTTTTTCAGTGTAATATAAATATTCTAGGATTATTTTATAGTATATAATTTGAATTTTATTATTTGTTAGAAATTTAATATAAGTTAAAGTCTGGTAAGTGTGTAACCGGGGCACAGTATAGAAATATATCAGTAATGACATAACCCCTTATGAAGAAATTCTCGTCCTATTTATAATGACCTTGATCACATTGATGCTCACGGAGTGCACGGCACGCGCATCCTATGCGTCTACCGAAAAATGTAGGAACATTTAAAATTTGATCTCTATGCTTTATAGCCGGAGTTATGTCAAAGTTATATCATATATTATTATTGAATTGGTCGAAATTTAGTAGATGCAAGAAAAGAGTCGCTTGTAAGAATATTAGCTGTGAATTATGAACATGCAATGTGCATATAACCAATTTTTTTTGTAGAAATGTTTTAATAAATTGACATTTCGTTATTATTGATACTATAACCTATAATAATAACGCAACTGTAAGTAAACATTATAAAGTGTAGAAGTGAATTTATTTACCTGATCGCAAAATTTCCTATATATTCAAAATTATAAAATTGCATAAAATAAGCCACTTTATTTATAGTGGCATTTTTGATTTGAAATTTAGTGAATTACCTAGTTGATAGCACTTTAATCTATTGAAAAATACCGATCTGTTAAATTTTCTATGCTGTAATTTAATTAATAATTAACTAAAAGAAATTACCTATATGGAAACGTCGTTCTCCAATATTTTTACAAATAATGTGAATTTATTAAGTCTGGCTTTCAGAAAAAATATGCATTTGTCTGGATTAGAAAGCTTTCATTATAATAGCAATGCTACACACGATACACTAGACATTTTGATTGGGCTTTTGCCAGTTAATTTCCAGGTTAAGAGTAAACAGGTTAATATTGAAAGACATAAGTAGTGAATAGTTTATATTTGCTATGCCTACAATATAGACAATGAAAAATATTACAAACAGAAAGTTTTCATTAGAGATTACATACAAGTAATGGTCAACAATTTATTCAGCAACGAAAGGTAGCAAGTCGCAAAGTTATTTACATATTGATATAATTGACAACTTTATGAAGTTATATAGCTTTGTCACTCCATTTTGTCAAGCTTTTTCTGCCGATTTCACACGTGCTTCTATTTAATGTGTTACCCTGAACCCAACATCTTTGAAATCAGAAACTTCAATGTGTAAAATAATCGCATTCTTTGACATGGATGTTTCAAAATTAATAGAACTGAACTGTGCTATGAATTTTTCCAAACACTTCAGTTGTGGTGACACTAATTCAAAAGTATTAAAAATATTTTTCTAATATTATAACATAAAAGAAAAGTGTTTTTATTTTCCAAATTTCTGCTTATTCGATGTTCACATGGCTTTAAATGGCAAAATAACGTTGAATCGTCTAACTGATCGTGTTGCTGGGAAAACCCTTCACAAACATCACAATTGTAAACATTTAAACATTTCCATATCAAATATCCACAAATGTATCGTAACAAATTTTGCGAAAAAACTTAAATTGTAATTATTTCTCGCACTATTCTTGCAGTTGGGAGTACGCCAACGATTGTAACCAATGCAGGTAGTTGATCCAAATTCCTCTGGTTCCATCATCAAGCATCACCAATGATTGCTATGATGTATTGTTACATTACACCTTTAATAAAAACAAAAAATTAAATGTTGATCTCTCGGGTACTTTCTACTGTAAACATTGAAGTGCACTTCATACTTTAAAACACCTTTTTATTGTATGTGTGTATTAGTCCCATAGTTGTAAGTATTTTTGACATTTAAGTGTACAATTGATTATATTAAAATACTTATGAATGATCACTTAAAACTGAACACAAAAAACGTATGTAAAACTGTCTATGAAAAAAATAATAATTATAAAATGTGTGGCTAATACACCGTACACGTAAACCAAGGATCACAAATAAGAGATCAAAGAGAACAAATGAAATTTAAAAATAAAATGGGGTGAACATCAGCGACATAACATAAGCGCTAAACGTGGTATATTAATTTATCGGTGATTGATACATACACATACATATACGTGCTGCTATAAAACACTAGCACCCCGCCAAAATTTTCTTGAATGAAATGCACGATCGTTACACGATTCACGTGCTGCGCAATTACGATTTATTTATGACCGGCCACGCTCATTTTACTACGATTCGAAAAACGGACGAGAGCGGGAAGCCAATCTGTCTCTACTGTTATCTTTCTATACTGTGGCCGAACTAAAGGATAATGCTATTAATATATAAAATGCGGAACGATTACACACTTGCCCCATTTTTGCTGTATGTGTATATTGACAGTGTTTTAAATTTCTTTTTTTCTAGTAAACCGTTGATAATTCATAAAAGCATATTGTGGATGGCTTACAACTGGCTATATTACGTACTTCTATGTGTAAATTTATCAAAATGTCTTATTCTTGAACAGTGTTACATTTTCTTCGCACTATGCAATTTTTACTACACACTTACCTGACTTTACCTTATAATTATTGTTGAAGAAAAATCGTTAAAGTAAAAATAGTAACAAAAACCGGATACTCTCAATATGATCATTAGTCATTAACAATCTTGTTCTTTTAAAGTAACTTTATATTACGATTTCTCAACGAGCAATTGTTCCTGCACTCATTCCGAACGTTCTAATACTAATACAGGAGTATAATTTTACAATACTTTCTCCGCATTATTCATGTTGCTGCATTGAGGATTTTTTCGTTATTTTAACATTCGGATTCGATCACCAGCTGGTATATATGTATGTAGTGACATTTCGTAAGTTTTATGCTTACGTATTTATGTGAAGGAAATTGTTTACGTTACTGATCATTCGTATTCTACGATTGTGTTTTTTTTTTTTTTACGTTCAGTAGTAAAAAAAATAAAAGTGCAGCTAACGTTTCGTAATTACATCAAGGCCAGATCAAATTAAAAAAGAAAGCGCGCATGTTGTGTTAACGAGAACGATTAGATATTATTGCGAATGTTGCAGTATATAAATATCGCTGTATCGGATTTTTTTTGTCCCCTAGCAGGGAGGAAAGTGTCCACTTGTAGTACTTTTCCTCACTAGGAAGGAAAGTTGTACTTTTCCTCCCTATACAGGGTGCATCAAAATAAAATAATGTAACATTTTGCTTGGGTGTTAACTACACGACATATAAAGCACAAACCCACCGAAACCGGATTTCATCATTAAAGAATCAAAAAAGTAAATTTTGAGCCAAAATTCTTAGTCCGGGTGATGAGGCAACGTCATGTTAAGCCCGCTAACGTGGTATTTGTATAAATACATTGCACTATTTAGATTATTCTTATGGTATGCCGTAGTTCATTTACGTCATTCTGATAATAAAGGCCAAGGCCAGTGTGCCTTGTAAAAATGCAAAACTCAGGCATTTTTAAATTTTTCTTTTTATAAAATAAACTTTTTTTGTAAGAGATCTGTTGTCTAAAAAGTATTATTTTTAATGTCTGAAAGACGTTCGCGTTCACTGGTTTGCGCTTGAGTAGTTACAAAAAACGTAAAATTTTTTTTTTGCTTGTTCGATCGAGGTTGTTGTTAATAACGGTTCCACTGAACTGAGTTATTTCTTTGGATTGTTAATCATATTAGTCAAATTAATTGAATGAATTACACAGAAATAAATGAGATACAGAAAATTGCAAACACGCCTTTTTTACTATGATGTCGCGCGAAAATGATCTATACATTCGCGCTTTAGCCGATGCATGAAGCTTCGTTTTCTCTATATGAAACATGATGGCCCTGGAAATGATCGTTTTTTCGAGACGGAGAATTTAAATAAAATGTTCGAAGTGGTTGCACTCCAGCGGCGATCCACACAAACTAACAGCGGTAATGGCCGATGTAGTGGTATGTGGGGGTATACTCGGACAGCATTTAAGTTTGGGCGAGGTGCGTTAGCCACGGCATATTATAAAATATTTTTTTTTCGTAAATATGCTTACCAGAAGACCTCCTGTTGCATTAAGACTTTTTGATTGTAGTATGATTACAGCTGCTACATATATTATATTTACTCTATATCTGATACAACCCCTTATAGGGCGAAAAGTAAGTGACATTGACATGAATGAAGCTTACACTGAGAGAAATATCCTTTTTCATTTAAAAGGAATGCCATTAACCAAAAGTTTTTGCGTTTTCTATATGGCCAACATGATTGGTGTTTCCTTGAAAAAGAATATTAATTTTACATTCACGCATTTCTTCGCGGAAATAAATAATATATTTTTCGTTGAAACAGTTTATTTTCTTTTAAGTGACAAGATATTGATAGTTGATTCAAGTCCTCTTTATTTTGAACTTTGAAAACTATTGCATATTGGCCAGAAAACCGTACAACATGTGATTCAAGAGGTATTTTCTTTTCTTTATAAACATTTATTCATTTTGACTACACAACAAAATGCCGTGATCATTTTCATCGAATTTGAAAATGATTATTCCAAAAGCCCAAGCACTAAGGAGTGGATTTGCTGTAATAGAATGTTGTAAATCCCTAATAGTATTGGGAGTTGGTCGCAGTGACCATCCTAAGCACTCTGTTGCCGCTAAAGGAAATCGTCTTATTCAATTTGGCGATACTCCTATGAGATGTGATCCTGGTAAATATACCAGATTAGTAAGTTACGATCGTAGTTTCCAGCTCATTTTTATGCGATATTATGTGTTACCTGAAATTGAGGGGGGATGCGCATTCTATGCGACAATTCCTCTCTACACATAAGTACATCTGCTCATCTGGCCTGCAACTATATGATGAAAACTGCTATACGAAAAATAAAATGCGATATTTATTTTTACTTCAACCACGAAATATTTAGTTGAATAATAAATACTGGCAGTTCAAATAAATCTATACCAAATTATTGTTTGATTAAATAAAGGAATATTTTTTAATATTCCTAAATAAGTAATAATCTAGTAATGTAACCAAATGCATGAAAAATGGGTTGAAAAGAACAAGATCGTTTTTTTCCGTGTATAACAGATTTAAAACGCTTCAAACACTATATAGGGAAGGTGGGGCAATGGGAACATTTTAAGCTTAGAACACGCATCGGATTGCAATATTGATATACAAGGTTCTAAAGTTAGGCTTGTTGTACTTTAAACATTTATCTGCTGATGGATGAATTTCATATATTTTCGATGGTACTCTTTGATGTTGTTCGAGAAATTTTGAAAGAAATTTTGTTAAAACACCATCTTGCCCCACCATGCGGCCAAAGGGGTTACCAGGTGAGTTAAGATGGTTTGTACCATAATCTACAATAATAGTGTAAAAAAAAAAGATCTTAAAATTTCTTAAACATGCAGAACAAGCTTAAACTCTTTAAAGCGGAACTACTTAAAAAATATTAAAAAAAAATCCAATAACGTAAGGATATTAAAGCTTAATCTTCACTAATTGAGACAATTAAGAGAACTTCATCTACGGTTATTCGCACAGCTCCATTGTACCCAAACCTCGCATCCTGGCATTGTATCAAAACTTCCCCTTTTACATACTAACACTTGAGCGTCATCTTCTCATAGGAAGACTTGATTATTCCTTACGTTTCTCATAAAATCTATCTCTTTGCTTTCCTTTACAAAATTCGACTTTCTGAGCTCTTCTGTTTCTTCGTTGATCATTTTTTTTTTTTCCTTTAACTCTTTTCGCACTTTTAGTTTGCCTTAGGTGATCTCAGACTTCTATTTTCTTTGTAGCAGATTTTTATACGTCAGTGCTTGTAAGGTGTTTCTTTCGCTTGTTAACGCTTTGATTGACCCTATACTTATCCTAAATGAGAAATAGCATTATGTCTTCGAGAAAGCATAATGGCATATCGCAGGCACAACGGACCAGACTGAAAGAGGAAGATATGATGTCCCATGTTGCCCCATACCAATAGCCCATCTTGCCCTTTGGGACATTTTCGGTTATGTATAATAACATATTAAATATTTGAAATAACAAATAACGCACTATAGAAAATATATCAACACGGTCAATTAATAAGCACAAAAAGTGTAGTTTGTGAAAATAATACTTATGCTTCCGATATTGGCCGTTTGAAGTCACCATCAAAATTAATAACGATCTGGAAATTGCAAAGTTTCACGCACAAACAGCAATAACTTTGTATACGATACGTAAAGTTTTCTTACATACAAACATAAAACCGCACTTGTCAATATGGACGCTATTATTTTGACAGAATGTTACTGCCGTCGTAGATCAGACGATATCCCCATCATGCTTCAATGGCCCCATCTTGCCCCACCCTCCCTACTGCTGTGAAGTTCTTGGCTTATAATTAA